>SMGU01001990.1:0-14519 GCA_004348175.1 Puccinia novopanici | reverse complement strand
GGGGGGGAGGAAGGCAATCAAGACATACAAGCTTCACAGGCCTGGAGAGCAGATTGCCAATCTTCCTAACACACAAAACGCGGGTGGACGATTAGTTGTGATGTGGAGCCAAGCCGATCGGAATAGGAACGCAGGAGGGAGGGAGAAATCGGTTCAGTTGGTTGACAGCTGACCCACCGATTTCAAGTAACATGCGGCGGTGTTGGCATTGAGGATGGATCGGAGGCGAGATACCCGAGGGTCGTTAGAGGATTGAAGGGGGGATGGGTTCGGATGGCCTTCAGATGCGGGAGTACTACCTGAAGCGGTGGTATGGGTAACCTCGTTGTCAATGGTATCGTCATCATCATCCGAGAATTCATCCTTGGAGGGTCCATCTTCTGATTTCGTTGCAGGTTTAGGAAGCGGCCGAAGGGGAAGGGCAGCAAGGGCTTCCGAGTATTTAATCAACGCGGGCTGCCATCGCTTCTTCTGGAATTCGGAATTGCCCAATTCTTTGAGTGCGTTGGCTTCCAGCAGCATTTTCTCCAGTGGATCCAGATCTTCATCGGCTGGACTTGCTTGCTGTTGCTTGGACGGGCCATTCGATTCCCCTGGAGGTGCAGATGCGCTCGGCTCTGGGTCCGCTGGAAGCTCTTCAAAACGATTGCCACTAATTTGGAAGTTGTTGTTCATTTTTGTCGGTCGTGGGAAAAAAAGGAAAAACAAAACAGATACCCTTGCCCAGTGAATAAAGGCGGGTAACAACACAGCACATGCGCACCGCAGCTCACAACATGAGGTATTGCTTGACCACTGGAATAAGACCAAACACACTTCACTTGAAAATTATTACAGAATCCTGTGTGGGCACATCCTCAGGATAGATCACCATCACAAGCCTGACAGAGTTCACGATATCTCTTCCTGCCACTATTAGTTTCTGATTCCTGTTGGATTAGCCCTGATCAACATCCATGAGGAGCGCATGGATGAAAAAATCACGCGTAACCACTCTGTAACTAGGCTACAGACCTCCCCAGACACCAAAAAAAAAGTAAATTAAAAAAAAATAACGTTAATGCATAATTCACAGGCAAGGTTGCTCCGCCGATCCGGCCCCATGCCAGCCGTTGACAACGTGTAAGGCTTGATGAGCGGCGGAAATTGCTGTTACGTGCCGCTCATCATTCTCCGGAGCTGGAATGAGGATTGGCGCGTGCCTACCGTGATGAGTTTGTGAAAATGTCTAAGTCCATTTTGCCTATAAAGGGGAATCATACCCAATAGTTTTTGGGTATGATTTCAGCTCCCACATCTCTGGAGTTATCCCTCCTTGATCAACTTTAGCCAAATCACCATCTCATTGCCACCCTATTACTTGTTTGTGATAAAATGTATGTTATTAAGTCCCTCATAAACTTTCGCCAAATCACTTTTTCATCGCCGTCCTCCTACTTGTTTGTGATTAAATGTTCATTGTCAAGAAGTGCAAGTGCCAAATATTCCAGACGAAATAACTACAAGAAACACTTCTAGCCCAGCCCCACTAGAACACCCAAATAATGGCATCTTCTTCATTGGCGTTGTTTATGGCACCCCAATCCACAGACGTCCTCGACCATTCCGAGCATTTCCAAGGTCCCTTCGCGGAACCGCTCCATCGTAGCAATGGAGGAGCCATCGGCGAAGACCTTCCTTTGCTTTGGGTTTCGTAAGTGATCTTCGAGTTTCTTAATTGCCCTCATACCAGATGCCTGAAGCAAGGCAATTTCCTTTTGAACCTCGGCGGCCGTCAAAAGATGCGAGTTGGAACTTTGAGACAAAGTAGACTCGGATAATCTTCTTCGCTTCTTACTGACGCCTGATAACACCTCGATTTCATCGTCAGTTGGCGCCACCGAGAGGATGTCTGGAATATTTTTCGAATTGCACACAAGACGGCTAGTAGAACCAAGGTTCGGGCTTGGCCTTGTGTGTGGTCGGTCCGAAATCATATTGGAACGCACGTTCCCCCTGTCCAGAGCGCCCACAGGAATTGGCCATGTTTCCATGGAGTCACCAAAAGTCATTCTGTTGGTGATGGAGCCCTTTGAGCGAAGGTAAAGATCAATTCCATGTTTTGTCTCAGCTGACTCAGACAACGAACATGTATAAGTACGGAATCTCACCTGTTCGGCCTGTTCGGGTCCACTTGTCAAACGTTCCATGAATTCTAGAATTGCGTGTGTGTCAAGCTCCGGTATATCCGGAACGGGATCTTCGACCACCAGGAGGTTGTGTTGCTGCGCCAGGTAATAAATGTGCTTGCATGCACTACTCGTCTTCTGGAAATGGGGGCATGTACAGCTAGTGAGGCAGTCCTTGCCGCCTAGTTGTCCTTCCCTTCGAGCAACAACCCAAGTGTTCAGGTGAGGATTCGTGAACGAATCAATCTTGAACTGTGTGTCGAAAAAATCATACCAGCGGGTGTTATCCACAAGGCAAGCAGAAGCAATCACATGGTGGTTGTTGGTTTACACTTACATAGAGCCGGTTCTGTTCAATTAGAACACCAAGCAAAGCCAACACCGCAGGAGTGTAAGTCTTTGCCAGAAGTTTCGATCGTAGCTGGAACTTGTTTGTTCCTTGCTTCTGGACCCCAAGCTGCACCCGAATTGAATTCCGTCTGTAGTTGGGGACCACCTCGTCCTTGAAGACCTGCACAACTTCATCCATACGACGGCGCTCTGGGGGCGGAAGGTATTGCAGCTTCAATATCCTGTGCCAAGACTACGTATAGTTGTTCGTGTGGATGCCCTGGTGGTCGGTCTGAACCTTCGCTGCATCAGTGTACATAATCTTGATTTGTTGGCCAATTGTACTCACCGTTTGGTGATACATGGCCCACCTGTGATGGTTTTTGAACCATTGCAGGTGGACGTAATTCACGAATTGTTGCGAGATCGCTTTCCATTTCTCCTCAAAAGGGGGCCACGTGGTTTCGGGATTGCGTGGCGAATATATCATGAAGCGAAAGTCTCTCATGGCATTGTCCATGTGATCACTGACGTATGTCATTGCTCGTGTCCGGTATGCCTTCAGGACGTGAAAGAGGCACCAATAATGTGCAGGGCGGTTGGCTACAGTGCGATAAGCCTCGGATATGGCATTGCGGATCGAAAATGCACAGTCGGACATTATCGCCCGCAGAATATAGCCAGTAGATTGTTTGAGCCAGCATAAGACAGACTTTAAAGGGTCCCTAATGGTTATTGAATGTCAGCTTGAGTCGAGTCAGAAATGAGCAACTATGGGAATAAGAAATGAGCACTTACTGAGCTAAGGAGCAAGTGAAGGCCCAACAAACGGGCAATCCTTTGCCCGTGATAGGATCCCGAATCAAGAAAGTGTATAGGCTTACCTTTTGACCTTCGCCTAGTGAGTAGTTACTGACCGTATTGTGGGTGGCGTCGAGCATGAGCATGCTGAAACCATGCATTATCATCCTGTCCTTCTGCCATTCAGATTGAAAGGCAAAGACGAAGTCGACAGTAGAGGCCGTGGTCGGGAAAAAAGTGTTCCATCGATTTCTTTGCAATTCGGCGTTCCATAGAGCCAGGGACTTGAAAATGTTGTCGTGTTTCTTTCCTAAGACTCGGATTTGTTTACTGATAAGGTAACGCACTTGGTCGTATTGAATGTACAAACTTTCTGGAACACGATTAGACGATCGTGCCTGTGAGAAGAGGCGTCATTAGCAAATCAATACAATTATTGAGCTATTGATGAGATTAGTGATCGATTGACTTACATCCAGCAAATCATCGCTGTGGAGAAGCTTCTGCAGCTGAAACCATCCCATTCCACTATCTATGCGTTCCTGCAACCATCGTGCCACGATCCTTGGCGCACGCGCTGTCGCCATCGCCTCAGCTGAGTGTGGATCATGGTTGTGGCGCCAAAACCACGTCACGCGCAACGTATTGGTAAGTATGTGGAGAGCCACACTGAAGCGCGCCTTGCATCCACATTTGCGGGTCTTGAAATCTTGCTTCCTGGAGTTGGGACGCGGGATCAGAGCTCCGCTGCACGGGCATCTGTAGTCGAGTTTGAATCGGACCTCGGCCGGCCTACCGCCCGAAGAATTTGAAAGACCCAAAGATTTCGAAAGAGCGTCCAACGGCAAACGTGTATTGTTCTTCGAACGGTGCACAGACAAAAATACGGTTGCTTATCTCCAGGTATTGTAAACATAAAAGGATGACTTGAAAATGAAGGCGCCACCCCTGCCACTTTTCGCACAAGCCGAAGTGCATTTGGCGGAATCGTGACCCCTGGAGGTGGAGGGACCTCTTCGGTGAAAGCTGAAGGAACGACATCGTGGATTGAAGCGATCATGGGATATGCCACCGCTGCCTGAGACATGTTTGGTGGCTGTTATGACGGATGCTGAGCTGGGACGGAACAAGATTGTCGAATTAAGGGTGTGGTTGATTGCAGAAAGGCAGGCGAGGTTGATATCGGGTCAAAATGACGATGTCGCCAAGATTGGGGAATCCAGGAGAGAACAGTTGCAACAGTTAAGACAAGGTTGGGGCCGGACCAAAACTGAAAACGAGCCAGACAATAAGATTGATCAAGAGGGACGAGGTTGATATTGGGCCAAAAGAACAATTTCGCCAAGAGTGGAACAAGCAAAACAACAAGATTGGACGATTGAGTGGGTGGACTTGACTAGAACCAAGGATGATGCCGGACCAATCCTAGATTCAACGTTGAAATGATGCTTGCGGAGCGGTGAGTCCAAGGTGGAATAGCTATTAGGACCAAAGTCGACAACGATAAAGGTAACACCAAGGGGGAATAGCACCAACGGCGACAACAATAAATTTATTTGTAAGAATGTAGGAATAAGACCAAACTGGAGTGTTGGCAATCACATGAATCGGTTAGCACCTGATACGAGGGGAAAGTAAGATGAGGGTAAATGAGAATTTGGACTTACAAGTGCCAAATGGAATGTTTGAAAACAACGTGAAGCACGACGTTAATCGGATAATATTATGGTAGCCAGCCAAATTATGCAATGGAAATCGACTTGAAAAGTTCAGTGGTCAGAGTCTGGTGGTTGAATATTAAAGAAGTTTTTCAATAGCAAACGGTCGAAATATTAAATGATTAAATTAAATACCACGAAGGACGATGTAAAGAGGTGGATGGTGGTGGGCAGAGGGAACGAGTTGGACTTACAAGGATGTATTTATGAGGCGTCGTGACTTAGTCAAAATTATCGCCAGGAACGTGAGCACCCTTATTGAGGTTAGGTGATTTTGGGGGCGGCGGTTGCTGAAATTGGACGAGATGTATCCGAGAGATGTATCCAAGCGCCCCTCTTTGGAGTAATTTGTGTGGTTGCTCGTCCGTGATCTTATGTAGAGAATGACAAACACGTGTTTTGGAATCTCACGCATGCCGTGGGATTATGTCTTGGCGAATAGGTAACTCCGTTGGTACCGATGCCCAATGCACATCTCCCGATTGGGTTTCGTGGGTCAGGAGTTTCGCGTGATTTTTTCATTCGTCGTGCCGAGGGGGGGGGGGGCGATCCCGGCCGGTGATCCTGGAGGATCATCCCGAGCCGATGGTCTTTAGTTACCCTTTTAGCAATGACTAGTCTACTGCCCTTTCAACACCTCAGGAGAAGGGGATTCGACTGCCATTTTCCTCCATGGAAGGCTAAATGAGGCCGACTTTTTTTTCTGTCGAAGCTACATTTTCATCCAAGATGGTTGTCACTCGCTCGATGTCCGTTCAGCTAGCTCAAAGCAGTACTTCCGAAAACCCGAGTGTCAACTCTTCCTGCATCGATTTAAAGAGAGTGAAGAAATCGCGCCGCCCAAGCATTTCCTCCCTCAGCGACCTCTGCTCAGACCTCAGCGACCTCAGTAACCTTGACCCTGATTCAAGCCTTGATCATGCTGGCTCCAAGACTAATCACGGTGTGTGAAGCTTGAAGTTGGACTTATGCGTGTTGAATCTTATAATTTCTTACACCACACTGCAGTGCCTGTCAACGTCCAGTTGCAGTGCCTGTCAACGTCCAGTTGCAGTGCCTGTCAACGTCCAGTTGCAGTGCCTGTCAACGTCCAGTCCCAGAGATGGAAAATGTTCAGAAATCACCACCCGCGCAGAATATCCAAGGTCAACAACTGGTGCTTCATCAATCAGCCGCGCAGAATATACAAGGTCAACTCGTACCTCATCGATCAGTCGTACGTTGGGGACCGGCCCAAAGAATAACGTTCCAAGCTTCTGGAATCAAACTTTTGAAATATTGCTATCCAGAGGAACCTGCTTCGCGCTACCACTGGTCTTCCATTCCAATTTCTTTTTCAATCCTTTTCCTTGCTGTTGCGCATCAGCTCAGCTTGAGAAAGTGTCATCAAGTCAATCTATCAGCTCTCTCCTTGCCTTACATTCATGATCGGCTTACTTTCAAAATCATTATAACATCCCACCTACAGCAATATGTTAATAGCTACTGTTTCATTCATGGCATGTGGAGGGAATCATGTTGTGAATTTTTCAATCTGATTCTATTGCGCTTTGGGATTTCGGGTCGTCCTGAATTATGCTATAACCTGGACAAATTGTCAACTCTCTTGCCGGTTATCATTGTGATTTTTATCAACTTCCTTATGTTGTACGCACGTAGATAGCTCTGTTGCAGAGTTAGCCACCCCTGAGGTTGCAGTTTCACTTGAAGCGATGTGGATGTCAACATTTACGAGATGAGGTGGGTACAAAGGAATAAAAGAGCGGGCTCCAACAGCTTTCTCAGAGCTCAATCCTTTCGCGCCACCAGGAGCCGATCCCGAAGCGCCCCTAGGAGTGAATCCTGGAGTGCCATCCGGAGTAGGCCCTGGAGCGCCACCCGGAGTAGGTCCTGGGGCGCCAGCCAAAATAGTTAGTGGGACGGTGTCAGAAGGATCAGCCGCCTGGAGCGGATGACGGAGCGCCGCCAGGAGACAAAGCCGGAACGCCACTGGGTGTGGTTCCCTGAGTCCCACCAGGGATGTTTGCCAAGGAGGTGCCAAGAGGTACACAAGTACCGCCAGGACTTGAGACGCAGGTGAAAGTTCAGCTACAGCTTGCCGCGAGGGTTGAGAAGAATAAACAAAGTGTGACTCACGCGCCGCTTCCCAGGCCGCCGCCAATCGCCCCTGTTTGAGGTTTTCCTGCCACGCCATCAACACTAGTAGGAGTTAAGCAATGAGCACGAGTTCCAAAGGCCTATTAGAATCGACACTGAGATACCCAGGATCCCCTACGAAACCTGCAGGGCTGCAAAAAAAATTAAGGAGACACTGAGGAGTTTTCTTTCTTGAATGAGGCTTCCCATTGATCAGGGTGCCAGGTGATGGGAAGCTTGGGTCGGCGAGTCAAAAATTTGATAATCCGCTTCAGAGCCTACCCGGCGATCCAGCTTTCCCGGCGTTCCGCCCTGGATATTGGTGGCTGCAGGAAGGGATTCCCCATTGCCACCGCGATGAAAGAAATAACAAATAGTTTTGAAGGAATATTTACACCAACTTTGCGTCTCCAAGGACCTCCTGGCAAAATCGCACCTACTGTGCATAGGGAGGAGTATTGTCAGTCTGATTTGATCTCGTAATGCTAAGTTAGTCATAATGGAGTCTAACTTCGGAAGAACACCCCCGTTTGTACTAGTGGCGCCTTGGCCCGGAAGGTTGTGGCCTCTCAAGCCGCGTCCAGTACTCGGGGCCGAAGACAGGGAGCAAAAGCACAGAAAAAACAAGCCCGTGAATGGAAGCGCGGCGTTGAACCTGTAGACAGAGGCCCTAGATATACAACGATGTGCCGCGGGGCAAAAAAAGAAGATTTGGAGGTGATGGGAGCGACTGACCAGTGGTCTGCTTCAACGGTTACACTGACTCCATTCTCCCGCATCGACCGGTTGGAAAAAGTCTCGAGCCGGGTCGAAACACTCACCTCGATGTATTTGGGTTGTGGACTGAGGAGTAGTGTGTGGTTGTGGTTAATTAATCCTGCCGGGGTGTTCAACTATGATACGGAATGGCGGAAAAAGTGGTAGCATCAGACAACCCAAAAATCACCTAGAAGAGACAAAGAAGAAAAACACAGGTTAATCAAGATGATAAGAAACTCACCTTCCTCGATTGTGTTTGTGGTAGAGTAGCACCCTCATCGTCGGTGAGGGCTGTGGTTGAGGTTGGCTCATTAGTCCCGCGGCCGGACGGCCTCAGGCGAGAGGCCCGGGGGTTCCCCCAATCGACCTTGTGCTGCATTTTGAACAGGCCCACACGCAGCAGCGTTGAAAAATTCATCTCTGTAATATTAAATGCATGGGAATGACTCCAAAGCCCCTCTCCCTACAGGGAAGAATAATAAAAACCCACAGTACTCTCCCTATTACAGGGAAGAAGAACAAAAAAATACACAGCCCTTCTCACTATTGGGAAGAAGAATTAAAAAACATCCACAGTCCCTCTCCCCTAGCTACAGGGAGTCGGGCCAGCCTCAGTTGGCCCAATTCAAGCTCAACTAGGCCTGATTCAACCTCACATTGGTCCGATTCAACCTCAATTTGGGTCAACATAACCCCAAACTGACACATCATCCACCAAACTCAATGCAACTGTTTTTTTTTTTTTGCTTATTCATTTATTTCTATTCTATTTTTTTTCTTTCTTTAGTTTTCTTTGTTGTTATCTTTATCTTTTTTTTGTAACCCGTCAGAAACCAAATATAAATGAAATATAAATCACTTTTTCTACTTTTTCACCTATACCTAATGAACGTAGTCTTTCCTGGATTGGCTTGGATGGAAGCCTTCTTTTCTTCTGCCATCATTGTTTTCTTGGGGCAGCCGTGGAAGGGGAGGGGGAGTTAGTGATACTTAATGGTGAGGATGGTGTACGTTTGTCTTCATAGGCACAATTCTCCCTATCATCTTGTCCCTCACATACAATTGTTATGATGCCTCTTTCGATCAATGTTATCATCTCACAAGAGGAGAAGCCAGCTCCCAGCTCATTTGGTACCTCTTTCACTAAACTTGAATGGTCAGATCTGGCACACTGATTATGACAATAATGTAATTTGATATCCCTCCCCCCACATTTACTGATCAAAACAACTCTTGATTGGTCTGTTAGAGAAAAGACACAGTCAATTTCAAGGCAAAATACATTGTGGCAGGTAATAGCAACTTATCCAAAACCTTAGGATTAATTCAGCCTGGTCAAGAGCTTCTTGAAAACATGGAATATCAAAATGCTTCACATGAAGAGGAATCCAGTGCAGATTATCCACTACCAGGAGAAGTTGTTGGTGTGGAACCAGTCACTTCCAAAATTCCAGGTAACTAGCAGGTAAAAATAACTATCTCAGTCTTTTCTCTATCAGTGGGAGCTCCACAATGCCATGAGGCCAACAATCCAGTTTGTATAATTTTTTGAAACCATTGAAATTTGATATTTTCTTCTTAAATCAGTACACCCAATACATTAAAACCACAGATTTTTCACGTTGAACATGATCTGCGCAGTTCATTGAACACAAGAGATCAATATATGAGAAATCAATATTTTAGAATCAATATGTAGTTGGTTCTGCTGGTATATATTCCAAGGATAGAACAGCAGAATTTTTTAATCCCCAGGTGGATATCTCTCAGAACAAGATGAGTAAGTTGTAAAGTACATATTACTCAAATCCACTCTGATCAATGGCAAAACCAAGCCCCTGCAAAAATTTCAGAGCGCCAAATCTGGAATAAAGGCATTGCACTAGTAAGGAAAGCCACCAAAGATGAGTTCCTGTGATCAGGAACTAAGTTTGCAATTACTGCTATGAATACAATATGTCAGCCTTAGAGATACTCCAGAGTATCCAAAAGCCTGCATATCTGTAACAATAGTATTTTATCTCAGTTAATAGTGATAAATCCTTGAATATTATTTTAGAAATGGATTTCTCATGTAATTTTACCTAGGGCTACCCACTGGGCCTACCCCAAAATTCCTACTCCTTCTGATACTTTGTCACAACTCAAAGTACCATAAGAAGTATTAAGATTAATCATTGCTGTGGACTGTGCAGTAAATATGTACATAACTTAGTTACATATAATATGTACACAAAAATAATGTAATATGTTCATAAATAAGAAATGAATACAGTTCAAATCTTATTTAAACAATGAGGGAGGAGATTTAGCTGGATTTCAATTATAATACAATCCCAATTGTATACAATTAGATTGTAGTACAATTTCAATAGTAATATAATTGAGATTAGAGCAAACTGAGAAAGTTCCACATAAACAGTCTGTGAGAACTTATTCCAATTCATGCTATTCAATTAGTTGACACATGATGTTATTGGTTATAACAATGCATCATGATGCCATCACCAGGGGACGATTCATGGCACTTGGTGTAGAGTGCCATAATTCATGTTTTTCTAGGAACATTGCAGGAATTATTCATAATGCTCACATTAACAGAACATGAACACATGCTTATGTATGCCAAACAAATGTGGAAGGCATGTTGATATCAACTTCATATGGAGCATGACCTAATCTGAATCCAACCCCACCAGAGGAGTTGAATTGTACCACAATTGATCTGGAACTAAATCTTCATACTTGATTGTGAGTAGACTAGTATACTGATTGGGACTAACAAAATATTTTCAAATTTTGGGGCTGTATCAACACTTCAAAATTAAAAAATTGGGAATTTTCTGGTGGTATCAAGCTACATTCAAGCCAACAAAAGAGTTTCTGTTGGAAATGTAAAAATAATTGAATGCAGTGAAAATCGTTTTCTTTGATCCCACTGATTAGTTTTTTTTCTCATGAAATAATATTAATTTTTTGGGTTAATTTTTTTTTAGTTTATTAGTATTGAAATTTATGACAAAGTCTAGTGTTTTTTCATTAATCATTAGAACCTGGGAGGTTTTACTCTTAAGATTTTAAATTCCCAAACCATAAAAGCTGAGCTCTAACCTGAAGAGGCTAAAAAATCAATATCAATAGCCTGTAATATTCAAGAGCATCTCCATATCACATCCCATGTGTGAAATTACCCCCCAACCAAGAGGTTCTCAATCCCAAAGAACTACATGGATGTGGTGGGGAAATCCCCTGCTCCAATCCTGGGCCCTGTATTTCTGCTTCTTGATGCAAAGAATGGAGGCTCAAAGGGTTTGCAGCTGAAAATTTGAACTAGCCCAGCTTCTCTCAAAGAATTGAGAAACATACTGCAATGTATCTTGAAGCAAGAATTTCATCTTTGAGGCAGAATAAGTTAAGTTAAAAGTGATTAAATTTGTACCCCAGAGAATGGAAAACACTGATTCCCTGGATTGGTTGGTCAAAAAATTGAACTCTGGCTGTTTAAATCTTCTGTACTTTCATCCCTGAAAAGTCTTGAATGATTGAAGCTGAGATGATTCCTGAAAAGGGTAAAAAAATAAAGTGAATGGACTATCATCATTCATATCATCTCTGTCACATCCACCATGTGATAAGTTATCAACCCACCACCTTCATTTCAATTTCCAATGTAATATTATGGTATATTCCAATCAGCAGATACCCAAATGTATTTATGGGCATGCACCATGGCCACACATCCAATTTTATTGAAGCAGAAAAAACTAGTTTCACCCAGAAATTGTCATTTTTCCACTTCACAGTTTCCATAATTGATCTTTTTTCACCATTTGTGGAAAAGATTGACTATCCACTCCAGGTGTGAGATTCAGGACTCCTAATTAGTTAAACATCAATATTGAGGAGCATTTTGTAATCATCCCGCCACCAACATCACATACTCTCACAGGTGAGGCCATCCCAGGCCACAAAGATTTGGTTCTGATCCACTCTGTGCTGCCCAAAATTGAGCAGAAATTCCCTTCCAGGACAGATAAGGTACCCAAAGTGCCTCACTTTCCATTGGAATTATAGCCTAGTGGTTATGGCTTCTGCCTCCCAAAATCCATCATGATTAGGGATTGAACCCCTCTGAAGAACCTTTCACATTACTGCTGTCTTTTAACTCAATTGCAGGCTCTTGAAATGAATTTTTATCTGAATTTCCAGCCATTTTCCCGGCCAATCCACCAGTGAAATGGATGTAAGGAGGGCTAATTACCAGACCCAGGATGTCCTGAGTGATTGAATGGGAATAAGGGGGTTTCAAATATTTCACCAGGAACCCATGCAGGACCCATTCCAAGGAAAAATGATTTCCTATTTTGGATCCTGGGGACCTTCCAAACCTCCCAGGAGAGGCAGATTCAAGTGCAGAAATCTTTTCTACAAGTGGTTTGTGCCAAGCAACATCTGGTGGGGAGATTTCCTTTTTCCCACCTACATGACTCCAACCCCTTGACATATGTTTGATGCAGTAGTGAGTGTCAAAGGTAATAATAATCCTGTGAAGTCAATAAAAAGACATGTCACCATTGCAAAAGCTTGTTGGTAATGGTTGGAGTTTGATTTTTGGGGATCCAATCCTGCCCATCTAGTGAAACCTGGCTACTTGGCTTTTTCTGCAAAGTCTGTTTGTGCTCCTATGAAGCTGTACCAAAACTCAATGAATCGGAAAAAAAACTCTCAGTATTTGGTGAAAAACCCCCAAACAAGAGTTTTCTCCTGGCTGGGCTTCCTGGTGTTCACTCCTGGAAACCTGCATCAGGTTGTATATATTGGGGACTCAAAATTCTGACTGTGCATGAGTTTTTTTTTTTTTTTTTTTCCCTGCACCAAAGTCCTGTACAACCTCCTGGGGAATATTTGAGACCCCCTATCCACTGGGAAATTGGCCTGAAGTTGAGCTTCTTGTGGTTTCAAGTGGGTGCGGTGTATGTCCCCATTTCACACCACCTTTCACATGATTCTCTGAAAAAAAAAAAGAAAAAAAACCTTGCTAGTCTACATTAAAGCTTGCAGGTGGGGAACGCTCATGTACGGCCGTACATTAGCGTTCCTCACCTCCATGAGTAAATAAGGGGCTGGGTGTCGATGGTTGCCCAGATCATTAGAATCTCAATGTGGCTTGTGGAAAATGTTGTCCACCTTGTAGTCACCAAATCAGAGAAGAGACTCAAGGGACAATGTGATTTCTTGGTTCTAGATTTCTGGCTCCATCATACCGTCAGAAGATGCTCGCCGAGCTGGTTTGCCAGTGAAGCTTCTCTGCCTACAACATCTCATCATCTTTGTTGTTGTCGTAGTATCTCGGCTTTGTCCTTCTCCTCCCCCTCTCCCATCATTGCTAAGTCATCCTTGACTCCTTGGCCAACTCTCCCTCCTTTCTCCTTCGACTTGGACTCGATCAGCTTGTTCGAGTCATTCTACTTGGTCTCGTCTGTCTGAAGCCTTTCCTCCCTCTCCTCCACCGTTTTTTTACCGACCTGACCGGCATAACAATCACAACCAGTTGGCTACCCTTCCAGTCCGACTGTCCACACTCCCCACCCCTTCTCCTCCATTGTGAACAAACCATTACTCCCTCTGCAATGCCCCCTTGGAATGTCTCATCTGGACTTTTCCACAACTTGGACTACATGACTTTTGCACTTATCGGCGCCTCTACAATCACTAGCACAAACCCAACGCTTTGTCTCGGTAACTATCTTTTTCCGGTCCTGGGTAAAGACCCCTGGACGGCTTTTGATCTGCTTTTGGTTCTTGGGTATTGACCCTGAACAACTCCGGTCCCTGGGTATTGACCCTCGGACAACTTCTGCTTCCAACCTGGACAACTTCCAGTCAAGTAATGAGCAGGTGCAGTGGACTCAACGAGAATGTACAGAACCTTTAATCTAAATGAAGGAACCTGGCACTGATGGACATCAAGCAGCATCAAAAAATTTCAATGGATCATTCTCTAATCTCTTCTACTCTACCCTTCCCTCTTTTTTTTTTCTTTTATAGGAGGGGAGCTGTAAGCCCCACCTTAGGGTGTCTCACAAGATCTTTCACAATTCTTTCACAAGATTAAATCAGCCTTGCTACTTAATCATGGCCTTTCCTTCCTAGCTCAGAAGAGATTCACTGCACATCTCTCTGAACTAGGTAAGCCCTTGATCCCCTTCTCTCCTTTTATCTTCAGTTGTATGTAAAGCAGAGATTCACTGACACATCTCTCTGAGCTAGCTCCTGCTCATGTCAAAATACAACCATTGGATCTAGATCCGCTCCTAGTGCCTCTTTGACATTGGATCAGTGAAGGACTCAAACTGAGTCTTACATCCCCTCCTGAGAAGCTTCCCTTTCCCGAGCCCCCCTTCTTTTTAATTTTTTCCTAGCATACTAATATCATCTATTGTGGAAAAGTAAACCATGGGTAAGTCCCAATGGAGGCCAAGTGAAAGGGATTGAGTAATAAGATTTATGGAGTGTACATACCTAGGGGATGTACGGCACCTTCTGTGGGAAACTGTTTGTAACAAAAACAATTGAGACTAGATGAGAAAACTGACCATTTAGATTC
>SMGU01001989.1:0-34218 GCA_004348175.1 Puccinia novopanici | reverse complement strand
CTACTTACACGGCGGGCGGGATTTGCGAGCTTGCATTGGGTCAGCAAGCCGTCTGGGACAGCCTGACGTCTTGGGACCCGCATGTCACAGCATTTTGACTGGACCGGTCATACAGCTGGCAAAGGGCCCGCTTTTGGACGCCAAGCGTCGGGAGTACAGCAAGTGGGCAGGGAATGATAACGGCATGGGGCCCACCATGGACATGAAACAGTCCAGGTGGTCCCATACGGTGTTTCTTGACGTCTGATTACCTGCAGGCATCAGAGACACGGCAGATGATCCCGGAGCTAGCTCGCTTCGATCTCGTCAAATGTGCTGGCAACCAGGCCACACCTTTGACAGTAGCTCGGCCGCCAATGTAATCGCAGACGGCCGTTACCTTGTCGTCATACTTGTCATATTTCCGCTTGCTCCAAGACCACTCAGAAGTGCTATCTCAAGCCCAAAAACTTGATAGCACCTCGGAAAAAAACTTTTTTTTTTTTGAAGAAAAAAGAACTTGTAAAAAATCGTATGTGATAGCTGAAGAGAAGGGGGGTATATGTTTGTTTTGGCTTCCAAGAAGGAAGTAGACGATGGGCAATCGGTTAGTACCCACAAGTCGACCTCGCTCGATCTGAAGAGCGATGGATCGATGCTGGGACTAGGAGCTTTTTAGTCTGCGACCCACCCGGCTCTAGCGGTCAGCCATCCGGTAGACCATCAGTCGGGCTGGCCGCAAAATTCCAGAGCACGGGTCGTCGCGCACCCGGTTCTGTGTCGGTCTGCATGCTGACAGGGTGACCCAAGACGTGCGTGCCGTACACGCCTCGTCAACCACTGCTGGTCGAATTGAGTCGCCTCGCCAGCAAAATTGGCGTACAATTCACGTCTCCCGCCGCCGGCCGTGTATTATTGCGTCACTCGGACGAAGCAAGTGCATACAAGCAGCACAGCCATCTGACCACTGAAGCAGTGTAAGCTCAGTGTTGACTTGAGTGATCACTTCTCAGCGGACACTTTTAAAATACGCAAAACATAGAATAATGGCTTTGGTTGGTTGTTTCTCTCTGTCCTTCCTTCTCTTCCGTGCTGGCACATGCTCACGTGTTGATAGTTTGTATCTGGCGTACAGAACTCGGACAGTCATCATGCATTGGCCATCAAGGTTCGCCATGCAGTCTTCATGGACTCTCCACCATATATCACCATGTCTCACGTTGGGTGCTTCTTTGCATACAGATCCTCAACGTGATCGTGTTCGTCTTCTTCTTCGGCACTAACGTGTACAGCTCTCTTGGTGGCCCTCCACCGGCTATTACTCGCAAAAGGAAACGTATGTCCACTCTTTACTCTCGCTCATCCAACGCCTCTAGAAGATGCACTTTTCATGATTTCTCTCCTTGTGGGATATGTAGATACATCACTCCGCCCTGAAACCTTCTGGATTTGGACCGTCATCAATGTCTGCTTCTCTCCTCTTGATCAAAACGTTCTGCTGTTTCTCTGACATCACGGCCCTTTTCTTTTCTTTTTTTTTTTGGGGGGGGGGACAGTTCTTGTTCCTTGGCTTTGTGGTGTTTCAATTTCTTGAATCTGGGACCAAGGCTTCGATTGAGGTAATAGGATGGCGATTCGCAGCGATCGGAGTCTTACAATCCATCTGGGTGCATGTGAGAAAGATTCCTGAGACTCGAGACCAAAACGAAAGACAGCAAGCTGATGTGACGATGGCGGAACAGCTATCTGTAGGCCACCATTACATCCTGGCCTTCGTCTTCTCGCTGCTAGTTGCCTCGGTAGTTTCGCATGTCTATTGGGACCTGGTCGCCTCGAGTCTTCGCTCCAAGACGGAGCTGTTGCTCGTCCATCTGCCGTTCAGCCTGCTGCACGCATACCTGGTCTTTCTGCTGATGTTGAGCGCGTTCACTGCCTTGGGGTGGACAAGGCCGACCACAAGGCCGGCCCCATCACCCAAGCACTCGTCATTGTGGCCCTCTTGTTGCTCGCCTCGTCAGTATCTCTCTCTCTCTCCTCTTCCATGATTTCCTTTATTCATCGTGCGTGTGTGTGTGTGTTGGCAGGACTGGCATCGGTTACACCTTACACAGCGATCAGGGTGATGTGGCCGGAGCAATCGTGATTGCTATTGAGCTGGCGGGAGTCTTTGCTCGTCAGACGGACCCCGAGACTATCCATTGGGTTGCATTAGCAGCCTTTGTCGCCACCGTTCTAGCTATCATCAAGGCACGTTTACAATCTTCACTCCCTTCACCCTTTGTCACCCAACCTGGTCCTAATCCCCCCTTTTTGTGTGTGTGTGTGTGTGCCACCCTATTTAGGCCTGCTTTACCTCCATGAGAGGCGGCAGAATTCGTCTCATGGATTCCGAACGTGCTCCGTTAATCGCTTAGAAAAACGCAAGGTCTGGTGACACGTGGATCCAGGGGCTTCTTAACCACCCAAATAACGCGCACATACTGTGCGCTTTCTCTCTCAGTTTACTGTATCCTTTTGATACGGGCAAAGTCTGTTTGGGGTCCAGCATCTCGCTCTGCCGAACTTAACACACACAAAAAAAATTCTCCTCCCTAAAAAAAAGCAAAACAAAGCATCTTTCTCTCTTTCCTTCATACAATCTCTTCTTTTTTTAATAATAAAAAAATAAAAAAAAAGGTGTAATTTTTGCTATACTGTTTTTTCAACCAGGTTGTGTTCTTATATTATGTACTTCCAATCTAGTCACTCTCAGGAGATGATTACTGTGATTTGGCTGCTGCTGCTGCTGCTGGTGGTGGTGTTGCACCCAGACATCATCCATGTTTGTCTCATGAGGTAAGTCTGGATGGTTGTGTCAAGTGTCTACGGGAGTCTGGAAGACTTTAACACATATTAAGCCAACTCTAGCTTAACAACAATCCCTCCATTCGTAGAGACGGCCACTGCAGCCCGCGCAGCGGCCTCCGAAGGAGGGGCTTGCATGTAAAGTCGCAGACTGAGCGTGGAAGCTAAACAAGTTTTGCAGGTGGAAACTTGCCTCGGCCAGCATACTGTTTCCCGTAACATTTATGGCCGCCAGATTAGACCATTCAATAGGCCTGCCCATCACCTTTGCGGTGGTCAAAACCATATGTCTCCCAGATGTTTCATTCTCCTTCCATGGGGATTTCAAGACGATAGTTGAGGAGATTTTGGTCTGCATGCCCAAGCCTTCTTAAGACATACTCCAGCTGTATTGAGTTGTCATAGTTCAGTCGACATGACCCTTCCGAATCTAACATAATGAGACGTTTCTTCCATATAATCCGACATTACCCATTATAATTGACACTTCCTTGTTAGCCGGTGCAATATTTTGCTCACAAACTTGAACACATCAACTCGTTGGCTTTCATGGATCATCTAGCCACAAACCAGAATTGTCTGGCTGTCGATAAAAAGGTCCTTGAAATATGCAGTGCTTTGCATTCCCTCCCAACTAAGATGACTCCCAAGGAATTCTTTCTCCAGTATCTTATGTCCTCCCATCCAGATGTAGCTTATCGGCGGCGGCATTGGGCACAGCCCAAAGGCATTTCTTCGACAATAGATCTCGCCAAGGCTCTGTCAACTGAGACGTGTAAGACTTCTCATGGACGGACAGCTTGGGCGGCATTCATTCAAGATGAGGTAAGTACATCCCATTGGAATGCCGTCATCTAATCATACTGAGGTGAACGTGGTTTTCAAGGCAATCAATATACTCTTGAAAGAAGAACCCCCAAAGGGTAACTATCCAGAAGGATCGTTTCACAGCTCAACCGACGTCACTGGCTCCTTTTTCTTGACCACTGAGAAGGAAAGGCGGGAAAAATTGCTTACAGAGGTTCACATGCCTTTCCTGTACGGAATGATTAGAAGAACCCTCACGAGGACCATTTCTTCAACTCGCCTTGATGATGAGGACAATTACGATGGCCCCGATGTTTGTATGGATGACCCCGAGGGAATTTCTGGATTGCTTATGAAAAAAACTTGGCATCTCAAGAGATGAATGATCAGTGTACCAAGAGAATGGCAACAACCATCTGCTCCATGGTTGCATTTGGTCGAAATCGTCGATGCAACTCGCTTCAGCTTCACAACTCGGTTCGGTTCTTTGCCTGTGGAATCTCCGAAAGAGTCATGGAGTACCTGAACTACCTAGGCCTGTCTTCATCGCACAGTACCGCTATGTCGGCTTTGAAGGCGCTGGCCAAGGAGAAAGCGAAGAACTTGAAGTCTCTCATGAGGGTTCAAAACAATCCTTTGATTGCTCCCTCTATCTGTATAGACAATATTGATATTGAGCAACGAGTGCATCACATTTCTGTTGGAAACCGATCCAACATTTTTTGGGGTACATGGGGTTACGTTCATGTTCCAGACCCAGAGCTCATGAAATCACTGGAGCCCTCGGAGATTTCATTAGAAGCCTACCAAGAAGCACTCAAAACCGTACGATCATTGGAAATCAATCCTTCAATGTTCTTGCCGACACAATCTGAGGAACAGATGGAAATTACCATTGTTAAGAGTCAAATTGCTTCGGTTTTCCTCAAGTACATTGCTGTACCAATGAACAAAACAGACGCCTATCCAACCAATCCTCCAGAGATTGAGCCGATCAGCCATCAACCACCAATCCTTCATATGCTTAGGCTGATGGAAGCTTCGGACAATTCAGCCGAGGGAGTTGACCAGGTATTTGAATCCCTCATGCAGCAATCAGGGCTCTCTGTTGAAGAGTTTTTTGGCCGCTTCCAGCCTATGGATGGTGATCTAGGGACAGTCAAAAACTTTAACTGCCTGCGCTCGCAACGCATTCCAAGTAGTGCTCTAGAGAACCGCCTGGACAATATTTTTTTCCAGCTGGGAGCGTCACATACCCTGTGGAATGTGGGATCATCCATTTTCACACACCATTTCGGCACTCAATCAGATATGAATAACTGTGGAGCATGGCAACACCTGGAATCACTCGGGTTTCCTGCAGAGAAGGCGATTCAAAAAAAGATTTCACTTTAATGATCAATCAAATGGAAAGAGTGTTTGAAGCAAATGTGTATTATCTCTTAAGGTGGTTTCTTGCAGTTTTTCAGTGTGCGACTGACATAACTAGCCAAATAGCTGACATGATTTTTGCCAGGGTGATCCTCAAGAACAACTGTAATGACATCGGTCCTGAAAAGCTGATGCTTCCCACTTCCCGCTGGAATTCAGTTGTCAATGAGTGCTATGAGCGCTATTTCTCTCGACGTGCACAAAAAGAAGCCGGTAACTTATCTACACCCAAGCTCAACAACACCTTGCTTATGGTGCGCAATTTTTCAACTGTGGTGGAAGCCAAGAGGGCAATGCATGCGGGTGATGTGGGACGGTTGATCTTGGTCTGGAAGAAGTGGTGCCTGATGTGTCAGGCACTTACTGGCAATCAAAACTATTCGTCATACCTCCCCCGGATGGTCTTACTGCTGACCATCATCCTGCCTCCATCAATGGCTAAGTATCTGCGCCATAATCTTTTGTTCTCACCCAGTGGTCGCAAAAACCACTTTGTAGCCAAGGACTTTTGGCTTGAGGTGCAAAACTACTGGTTGAAGTTCCTTTACAACAAGACTGGCATGGGAACGCACATGGGAAGCATTCAAAATGTCTTCTCAGTTAACATATTTGTGGTAAGCAAATCCATCCCTTCCAATGAAGCAGCTTATGTGTCCTGACATTGTGCTATGATCACAGCTTCAATGCATGTTCCAATCACTCAAGCACGATTGCGGAGCCAAACAGATATACCAATCTCACAAAATAACCTCTCAGGCCAATCTCTAGCAACATTCTTGTCGATGGCAAATAATAAGGACATTCTAGAGCAGTATTCCAAGAACAAACAGGGAATAGGACACTGGTGGAGGATGTGTACAACACTGGGATTAAGAAGTTGAAACATATCATCTGTTCGACTGATCAAGATCTGTTAAGGTTCAAAAAACACATGACTGCTGATGCCCGACTGGAAAGAAAAGTAGGAGAAGCGGGGATGGTATGGAGGAGGATGAAAGAGTTCCACCATCCGAGGATGGTGGAACCCTTCTTCTGATTTTTAGATTCCAGCTTGGACTTTCCCTCGCGAAGAATCTGAGCAATCTGTTCCTTTCGCTTCTGTGCAATTTCTTTTTCTTTCTTTTTCTGAGCTTGCTTCTCCAATAATAAATGACGCCTGGTCTCCACAGCAAGGGCACGTTGACTCGTTAAGCTCTTCTCGTTTTGCCGTGCAAGAGCAGTGGGTGCTGTCGCCTGGTTTGATGTTGCCAAAATCTTGCGCTTGGAATGGTTGGTTGCCGATGCAGCCTGGGCTTATTGGTAGTCTGAGTTGCTTTGAACCTAGCGATCCAGTCAATGAGCCAGGATAGCTGCCCAGAAACACACTCTCCTCCAACAATCCCCGGAGTGATTGCTTGTCGGTTATATTATCCATATGTGAGAGGATTGCCTTGCAGTCGTCCAGATCGAATAGATCCGAAGCAAGCAGGCACCCAGTTGCCAACCGATTTGACTCAAAGAAAACTTTGAAATCTCTCATCAGATGACTTGAGAACTCCTCGATCTCAGGATAGTCCACCTCTGAAAACTTCCTCTTCTTGAGAGTTGCAGCTTTTGCTGGGTACTTATGTTTCAGGTCGCTAGAATCTCGGCCATTCTTGTACCGCCCAGACATAATATCATCGAAGTTATCCAAGCTTGCTAGGGGAAGCGCGTCAATCAATTTCTCGGCCTCTTCAGGATCGCAATTGGAGCACATGCAGGAGGCCATTCCCTCATTTGTCTCGCGTGTCTTCTCGGCCACGTAAGCTGGGTCATTTGCGTGCAGGGGGATGTATCCGTACCTAGACCAAGTAGAGAGGAGTGATACACAATATCAGCGCACGCACATAGTTTTAACCTCGGCACCAAAATATCACTAACAGGTTGTCGACTGAAAATGCCACTCTTAGGCACAGAGGAGTAATTGCCAGTGCGTCCATACGGTCCAGGTCTGTCTGATATTTCCCTTGAGTGAACTGATCTATTTTGTTTTTACCACCTCGACGATTTTTCTCGACAAACATTACTGCCAGACCCGGCTTGCCGTCACGGCCACAACGCCCTATCATCTGACCAATGGCCGCTGGATCACCCCTCCCCATATGTGCAACCATCCGGACTCGTTTCCAGTTTTGGCCAAGGCCTAGAGCCATTGTACAAGATATCACCGGAAACTTCCCGGCAGCAAAATCTTCTATACAACTGACTTTATCTTGATCCCCAGTACAAGAGTGGAAGCGTCGGGCGCATGAGCTGTTGGGTAAGTATGCTCTGCCAGGTGTCTCGCGTGCTCGGTCAATAACCTCCAAAACCGTAAGGGTGCGATGGCGAGACCCGCTGTAGACCAAAGTGGGCACCATCTGGTCGTCAGGGACATCCTGGAAGGAGGGGAAAAGCTGGATACAATCCAGCGATGACGCCAAAGACTTCTTCATTGTGACTCGAATCATTCTTATTTCCGGACGCGTGAGCTCCCCTCGCAATATGTCTACAGTATCATCAGTCATCTTCAAGCTTGTTTTGATAGCCTCCACGGCCACTGGACGGCAAGTCGCTGAGAGTAAGAGGAGCGGTTTGTTGTTTCGAAACAGAAGCTGAGGGCCAATTTTTCCGTATGTTGGACGAAAGATTCCATAGTCCTCAAATCGAAAATGTGCTGAGCAAGACGTCTTCGTCGTTCCACTGGCAACGAGGCCCCAGATATATATCATGTGCGCCTCATCTACCACTATGAGGGCCAGGAGGTTCTGGAAAGCTGGACTGAAGTAGATTTTTTCGAATTGCTTGCTGTTAAGATAAATTTCCGGGCTCAAGTATACAAACTGATAAGCTCCGGCCAGTATCATCGCACCCGCCTCGTCGGTGAAAGTATTTTTGGTTAAATTTATGGCTGTGAAACCGGCGTGTTGCTTCTCGACTACTTGGTTGTCTCCCAACGAATCCAAGGGGTTTAGAACGAGCACAACCGCCCGAGCCTTCTGAGGGTACAGTTGGTAATAAAGCTCAGGAATCCGGGACTTGCCAAACCCAGTTCCAGCCAATAGAAACGTATCATGACCCTGTGCAAGATTGAAGACCGCTTCAACCTGCAAGTCTTTCGCGGGTTGTCCGTAGGTTTGAGCGACATTGTCCTAATGTGTTCCTTCAGCTTCTCATCGTTTTTTCGAATAGTTTTTTGTAAATATTAACTCCTGTTGGAGACCAAACCCTTTGGGAATTGGGGGTCGAGTTATTCTAGGAGGAGTTATTATCTTCGTATGAAAAAAGCGAGGGTAAGCTGAGATCTTTGGCTATTGGGAAAGTATGGGAACTTGACAAACGACGATTTTGAAAGCAATGAAACTACCAATATTCTCATTATAACGATACAACATCACAGGCCTCAGTCCGATGTTTGCATCTGTAAAGATTGAAGGAAATCTTGGAATCTCATTCAATACAGATTTTTATGTGAATAGCGGCCCACCCTCACAATAGCACTTCCCTCACTTCAATCGTTAGGACGGCACACAATTTGAGGATTGTCAGAGATTTGGACTCGATAATCACAAAGCCCAGATGGAAGCCTACTTGGGGACACTCTCCGCAGCTCTCTAGCTGCCAGGGTTCTCAGGCAATGGATGCTTTGGCAAAAAATGGCACAATTTGCGTCAAACCTGTAGCGGCTTCCAGGCCAAACGCTGGACTTAGGTGGCAAGCCCCTCCTTCGGAGGCTCGCTTCGCGAGCCTCCGAAGTCGGGGCTTGGGTTAAGCTAGGGTACGGAGAGATGACAAAGAGAATGAGTGAGGAAAAAGAGGAGACTCGGGAAAACAACAGGGATGTATAAGGTGTAGACAAGCGAAACCTAATCTAAGTACAACCAGTTGATGACCGAGGGACCCATAACCTAACCCTATCTCTCCTGTCAAACCCTATAACCCCTTCATCGTCACAAGAGAAAGATGACTGAAGAACAAGGGAAAAATAAAACCAGAATCAAAAATGATAGAAGGGAGGAAAAAAACAACGAGCAGAGCAGAAAGAAGTAGAGAAAAGACAAAGAGAAGGCCAAAGTGTCGTCCAACGCGCCGCCGCCGCCAGAGTCCATGATCTGAAACCAAAAAAACAAACAACTGATGCTCACTGGGTGGCAGGATGAACCGCAAACCCAGCAAAAACCCGACGGAAGTGCACACGCAAGGAGGTCACTTTACCAATTAATGGTATCACCCAAAGAGTGACTTGGCAAACGCGCAAACCAAGGCTGCCCCAAACGCCTTGGTAAAAATGTCCGCCATTTGATCCTTGCCCGAAATCCACACCAAACGGATTGATTTCGTCCGAAGCAATTCATTCACACTGTGAAATTCGCGATTGATGTTCTTGATCTTGAGGACACTTGCCGTGTTCGTCCCAATTTTGACCGCCGCCCGGTTATCACACAACACCACTGGCACCAGTTTTCCAACCAAACCGTCCAACAATCCAGCAATCCACACCCCTTCACCAGGAGTTCCCCCGTCACGTCGGCGGCCATTTCGGACGGGAGGGTTTCAAATCGAATTACGTCTCTTTTCGAATTGAAATCGGTCTGGTGGCGGTTTACCGTCAGAATGGGGTCGAAAACCCGGCGGGTCCTCCAATCAATGGGGGAACAGGTGTTATGCGACCTAGGTGGCGGACGTCCTGGCCGATTGAATTGCCAGCCGATTCCTAGGCCGCCCCTTCATCGAAAGCCAGTCGATTTTGACTGGCCGTGGTGTATAAATGCATGTGTCTTTTCGGTTGTTTTTCTCTTTTCAATAGACAATCTGTTCCTTTTATCTCCCTACCGTCTTGCTCGTGCCTTTTTACAAGTCAACTAGCCGGTTGTCGCAATGGATGGCACGAAGTAAGGCCAATGAAGCTTAGAAAGAGACAAGTGGGCGGGAAAGCGCGTGCAGGTACAAAGAAATAAAGATTCGACCTAGTTAATCTCCTTATACAATAATCGATCTGCAATTAAAAGGCACGGGCCAAATCGCAGATGATTTGATTTCTCACAAAGCGTGCTACGACAGGCAAAAGTGAAATGGTAATCTTTGATACAAGGCATGAAAGAAAAGAATAAACTGCACAGCACGAAGGAAGTAAAACAAAACAAGTGTAAAAAAAAGCATTGGCTGAGAAACAGAAGGATTAACAGGCATAAGGAGGCATACAGGAGGCCACAAAGGTGCTGCTACTGCCTGTCTATCCACGACGAACACGGATGTTGCCGTAAGGGTTACCATTCGTGCGGGATTCATCCAATTAACGTCATTTATGTCCGAAGGAACTGCCTCCAGAGCTGCCTCCATTGTAGCTGCTGCCGGTGCCTTCTCCGCCGCCCATGTATCCGCGAGGCATATTGTGGACTGGTGAAGGGTTAGCAACCGACTTCAAATGGCTCGCGGGATCATCATATCTGACGTTGCCTCGCGGCTCAAGGCTTTGAAAAACCAAAAATCGATTTAGAAACGATTAAAAATCACTTAAAAAATTCATTACTTACTCAACTGCGAAGCATAGTCCAGCTAGAAAAACAAAGACTGTTAGCGACGGAAGTTGGGGAATTAGCGACCGAGAATAGAAAGACCCCACATACCTGCAACCAGAATGCAAGCCAAGTGAGCGATGCGGTACATGTTGGTAAGAATGCTGGGGTGTCGGTAGGAGAGAGTAAAAGGGCCGGAAATTGAACGATCGAGTAGTTGGTTGCCGGTCACTCTTCACTTGGTTAGAAAAAAAAGAGTCGCGTCGCGTTACTGAGTTACTGACTGACAAGTTATAAACAGAAAGGTTATTGAAAGGTGACACTGAGAGAGCGGAATGGGGAGACACCCAAGAGGCACCGGAAGAGGGCCTTTAATAGAATCTTCTTCCATGGTGCCGACTCATTGACCTGGGCATCGCGCGTAGGCCTGTGAGGCTAGAGCCAACTGCCGAGGATGAGCGAGGAGACGGGCTATGGCTCCAGACTGCGGATCACGTTGTGGCCTCTAAGACTATGTCGGTGATCGTGTGTGTATCAACCCACGAAATGGTACGGTCCGGCCCCTCTTGCCCCTCGCAATTCCAGCCGCGTGGCGTCTACGTGGGTCCACGGACGCGGCTTTGAGTCGCTCTCCTCTATTCGGCTTCCGCTCGTGCTGCAAGGGCAGATCGCATGTGTGAATGGATATAGTGCACACTCTTCTTCGTCCGATTTCGGCGCAAGCCTGATCACCCGTATCGCCCAACCAGGGCGAAGTCGCGTTTCCTCCACAAGACGGAGCCGCTAACGGATCTCCAGGGAAGTTTTTAAGGTCGTTCGCTCAGGTCGGTCTGCCTATGATTCACTTGCTCAGCAGGTCAAACAAAATTTGACCGTTACGTGGTTCGATTTGGTCCCCCGAACTGTCTGATTCAGACAGGTTATCGCATGTTGCCGGAAAACAGGTTCCTGAAAGTCAAGTCAAATGCGCTACTGTAGTATGCTCGCGAGTCGAAGCAAAAGAAGAAGTATGATTTTATTGAGCTCAAGCCACATTCCGGTTGAGGAAGGACGTCTGAAAATCCGTGCCCTTGAATGACTCCCCTCGCCAAGTCCAGATATTGCTGTCACCTGCGTATTGGCGAGGAGGCGGTTCATTTAAGACGCATGTGACCCGGAGAAGAAAAGAAAAGCTGGTGTACTTTGTTGAACTTGATCAAAAAAACATATCAGCCAACGGTGGATGATCAAAGCTGTTCTGTTAACCTCGCACATGCCAAAAGGCTATTGATCTGGGATTCAGCATCACGGGAGTTTGACGCAATTACCGAGTAAAGCCTCATGCTCCATTTCGGAGGGAAAGCTTGTGTTGTGAAGTTAGATCTTTCTCCAGAGCCCTTCCTTTTATATCGGCATGTTATATCACCAATAACCTCAGACCCGTGGTGTTCAAGCTCCGGGCTCGCATGAGCATAGAGGCTAAAGGAGTTGCTATATCATTGCTGAATGAAGTTTGAAACATTGGTTGGCAACAGGCTTTTTTCTTGATGCTTTTCTAGTCAAATCAATGTCATTCAAAATCATTGCTGTGAGAAGCTTGATTACCTGGTATATTGATAAAATTTCAATTCTGGACTCTCTTTCCTCTTTGGAAACCAGAATATCTTATTTTTTGAATCATATCACGTGATCAGGATGATGTTGTGGGTTGTTGCAGATTTGAGTGGAAAACCCAGAGCAATATTCCTTCCAGGTGTTAGATGAACAGATGAATGGAATTCCACCTATGAAACTCATTTCAGACCAATTGATTGAGCAGAGAGGATTAAGGTGTCCAGAAAGGGCAAGAGGAAACATACTTGTGTTCAGTTCTTAAAATGTCATCCATCACCAGAGACAATATATTGAGCCTTTTTTATTGTAAGTTACGGGATGCAGTATGAGGTGGCCAAAGTCCATGAATTTGTGGTTGTGAGTGCTGATCATGATGACACACGTGGACTTGCTACTGCTGTGAGAAGGGACAAGTGCTCCTAGGAAGATGATATAAGAGGCCATCAGTCCTTCCCAGATGGCTTTTCCTCAGAAGCATTTTTTCAGTCACATCAAGAACAGCTCTCAACACATAGTCTCAACCTTTCTTAAAAGTCCTCCCTACCACCTGAGCCTAGTGATTGGGAAATGAGGTGTGTAAATTTCTCCCCTTCTTTAGCTCTTCACAAAAAGGCACATATTACTAATCCGCAGCCCATACACTGGAGGTTTTGCTGAAGTGTCCGGAATTGCAAGGTAATCCTTTGCTATGGCTGAAATTGTTGGGAATGGATGTTGATTTTCCTTCCACCATTCTATGATGTTCTTATCAAATGATGGTTTGGCCATCTGCAAGTAAGTTAAGATTTTGTTATTCTGAGATGACTATTTTTCTTTTTTTATTCTTGGAAATTGATTTGGATTCCTCTGACTGATCACTGATTGATTTTGACTTTGCCTGATGGTTGACCAGAGACAAGTAATTGTTGAAGGCATCTTTTAAAACTTGCATGGCTTCATCTTTGAACTGAATCTGAGACCCCTTGGTGTCATAGGCATGGTTGGCATCCAGTGGTTGTTGCTCAAAGAGAGTTAACTTGAATTGTGGATCCAGAATGACCACAAGGATCAAGTGTTGGGAGTGTACGGAGCCTTGAAGCTTCTCCAGAGCGGCATTGGCCACCTCAATCATGATTGATTTTCCCAGATGTCTAGATTTTGTGAACTGCTTGACAGTTTCCTTGCAGTGGTCCAGGAGGGCTGAGTACCATGGGATGACAATTTTAAGTGTTACATAGAATTCTCCCTGGGTGTTGACCAAGGCACATTGAAACTTCTGTAAAAAAATTTGTATAAATTCAAATAAATTCCAATTGTCATCATTGATCAGATCCTAATATTCATATCCAAATCAATGAATCATCAGTACTTCTAACTTCACAAATAAAACAAATGAAAAAAGAATTACCATTTCCTGAACTCTCCCATTGTTATTTTCTTTCACAGCTTCCATAATTTGAGATTTTCCTGAGTTTTCTTGTGTCTTCTTTGATTTCAATTTTTTATTTTTTCCCTTTTTATTTTCTTGGTTAGATTTCTGGTATGAGATGACAAGATCATCAATTGCAGGCCTTTGATCAAGAGCAAGATTGATCATTTCAAACTTTGAATTACATTGGGTGGTGTTGTTGATTATTATTGGCTTCAGTGGTTTTACATTGTTTTCCTTGCAGAGAGTCTGAAAAGTCTGAAATACTTGGTCAGACTGTCAGATATGTAGAATGACTGCTCTTAGTTTGGTTAAGGAGGGCTTGACAACCTTGAGAACCTCAGTTTTGATTCAACAAGGTTGAGAATATGCGCAAAGCATCAGATATGTGCTTCTGGTGAGTCCAATAGGTTAGTATTGAGGGAAGTTTGAATGAATTTGTTGTTGTTAGATGTGTTATCCAGTGTGATTGCTATTATCTTCTTGCCAAGGAGCGAGAGATTGGCAGTTGTTTCAGGTGATTTTATTTTGAGAGGATAACCTTCTGCATGATTGTTGTCATCTTCCAATCTGGATTGAAAGTCAGAATTGCCATTGGAGCTGTCTGAAATAGCAACTGCTTTGTGCTTATTGGCACCGGGCATGGGTTCAGGTTGAAAAAGAACTCCTGCAGAATTTGAAACACCTTGTCATGGATATTGGTGCCGGTGTGCTTCTCTTGGAACAGTTTGAAGCCAATAGTTGCTGAAACCGGTCACCAATCTTTTGAGATGAAGTGACATGTAAGCAAAAGGTAAGGGGTCCCGCCAGTGGAGGTCCAGATGTTGGTGGTAAGGAGAACCTGTTGGATTGCTGTTGTAAGAAGAACCTGTTAGATTGCTGTTGTAAGAAGCCAAAAACTAAAAGCTTACTATTGGTATAGAGGGCTTTGATGTGTCGTGATACAGTTGTTTTGCTGATTATAGTCATGCCGGGGTCAATTCCTTGGATCATCTTGTCAAACTTGCTGGATTTGACCTTTGCATATGAGATTCGGTCTTGAATGATCCACTTGACAAGATTGGATTCAAAAACCGACTGTCAAGATAGTCACATCATCTTCTGGATGGGTCCTTCTGGATTTGATTTGGATGCAGTGGAAAAGGCAGGGGTACCCAAGCTCTGAGGAGTCTCAACATTGGTACTTTCATTGAGGTGTTTGGCTGCTTCAAGGGCCAGTTTCCATTCTCCAGGATGCTTGCGGGAGACGTGGTTGACAAAATTTGCCTTTGTTGCCTTGCTTAGAAGTAGAGAGGAAGTAGAGAATTGCCGCAGATTCCAATCATGAAAGAGTGCTTAAATTTCCATTTGAATTGGGATCGCCAAAGAAAGTCATTGCCGTCTTGGCTTGATTAATTAATCCAATCAATTGCCTGCTCCAATTGGTTGAGTTTGATTTCGGCACAGCGGCAGGATCTGCGACAGATGAGCTTTTAATCATGATGTTTTTGAGTTTACCTGAAATTAAGGAAATGATCAAAAGAAGGTCAGCAACATTCAAAAAGAGAAGGTAGATCAAGCAAGAAAAATGTGAAAGAAACTAAAAATTTAAATGATATAAATACGTACCTGGATAATGATATGAGATCTAAGGGTCCGTACCACGCGCGGGTTCAAATTCAATTTTCGCCAATTTTCACGCGGGAATAAGAAATCCAATTTCACCAACTTTTACGAACCAAAATGCTGTACCATAGCAGACCAATTTTGAGACAACCAGAAATTCGATTTTGAGCAATTTGGACGATTCTGAAAATTGGCAAAGGAGTCAATTTTCATCCCGCATTCCAGCCAGTTCAAAACCGTGGAAATCCAGATAGTCATGGTACACAATTTACAAGAATGCAGTTCAGGCTGGGTTGAAAATTTCATTTCAATTTTGCACAAGAAAAAATTGGCATTTGCATTTTCGAAAATTGAGTTGGGAGGCGTGGTACAGACCCTAAGATCATTAGTTCCAGTAAACAAGTGGCAAATCAACAGTCAAGCGACTCCAGGGACCAGTGGGAGTGGTTGCAGTTCAGGTGTGGATGATGGTCAGGACTCAGGACTGGGAACTTGGAAGTTGGAAGTGGAGGTGCAATGACCCAGGCTGTGGGGACCCCCGCAGCTGGAAAGGGGCCCCTTCTGGGCCAATACAAGGGCTACAGAGGCCCCTCTGGGTCCAAAAAAGCCCGAAGTGCCCAGTGTGAACTATTTGAAATGTGGTCGAATATTTGACTGTAATTCCGGGGCCAACTATTTGAGTTGAATCGAATTTGAATACAAATACTAAATGGAATCTCTGTTTAATGTCAATAAAATCTGACATTCATTAACCAGTGGTTAAGGCCATTTTGAATATTCAAAATGGTAAACCAGTTAAGCTATTTGGGGGTATCCAATTTATCAACACATCATAAATGTGGTCAGCTGACAGTTAGCCAATGCAGATGACCTGGGTTAAGTACCAGTTTTGGGATGGTTAGCCAATGAGAAGCTAACTGGACCATGGCACTCACACCCCTTTGGTCAGCTGACTGGTCCGCAACTAGCAGTCTACTTGACTGGGCCAATACAGATGCTCTCAGTACATTCTATTGTTCCTCTTTGTTTGTCTCTTCTCTTCTTTTTCTTGTCTTGTTATTTTTGCATTTTCATCATCCTCAAAAGGCAGTATAAGACTCTTAGATAATAAAATTTTATAATATAAAATCCAGTTCTACTAAATAATCAGCTAGACTCTCTTGAGTAAATCCTTATTCACTTGCAAAGGAGGTTTAGCAATATTCAATATGGTCAATCCTCTTGAAAGGATTCATAGTCTTTCACAAAGTCCAATCAAGTAGTAGAGAGAGCCTCACACTAGGCTGCAATAAACCATTGCTAGCCTTTTTCGAATTGACAGGCAGCTTAACTAGGCCAGGAGAAGCTTGAGCTTGGGGAATGGATTGAGCCGGGCCAAGGATAATTCAGAAAAGATTAGAAGAGTGAAGCATGAAAGGGTTGGATGAAACGTGGACTTGGGTTTATTTGGCACCAGGGAGTCTTGGAATGTCTCATTGAGTGCTCACCACAATTAAAACCAGTTCTAAAATGAAAGAATAAGCTGTTCAATCAGAGCAATTGGTCTGTCATGTATATCTCCTCTTACCCTTACAGCCACATCAACAATGATGTCCTTTTTTTTGTTGGTTCAGTACCAGTGTCAAAATTACTCTCAAGACTTGTTGGCACATATAAGAACCCTGGTATGTGACAGGCTAGTAGCTGCGTCTGGCTTGGCCAGCCACAATCATATTGATGCTTCATGGAGTCTGAAACAATCCTGAACCAATGCACTGAGTGGTAAGAAAAGGCACATAGTTGCTGCCCGCCAATATGGTGTGAAGAGCATATGTATGGACGATGCAATTGTCACATGGATGCCATCCCTGACCAGTGAGGGTCCTGAAAGGACTGCCCTTCAAGTTCAGACAACATTTGACGGCCTGCCCTTCGCCTCTTACCCCCGTGGCTGTCCACAAGCGCTTGTAATCCTGAAAAGCTATTTCTAGTACCCCTTATCTTTGCTGGTAGCAAGGTCATTCCACTCCCAAGTAAGCCTTTTGCGAATTGATGACCCCCCGAAATTTGTCAAACGTCTGATAAGCTATGCCTCTTTCTGATTTAAAACTTGCACAGCAGCCTCTATTTGCCGTTGCTGGCGGTGGCTAACCAATTGTAGATTTTCAACTCTGTGACTCTCAAGGCCTGCTGTTTCCTCCGGTAGGTACCGCTTCTATCAAGAAAAATAGGGGGTTTCAAAATTAACCCTGGGTTTTTGCAGGTCCCGCGCAGGTCGTAGTTGCAGGAAAAAAAACCACCGCCAAAACCTGACCTGCAAGGCCACAACTTTGAGCGCCCCTGTTGAGTCCCACATGTTTCAGGCTCACAGGACGCGGCATTCCAGGAGATCAAAACGGTGCAAAACATGCCAGCCCCGGGTCCCCGCACATGACTTGTCGCAAAAAAAACGGCTAAGTCATTTGCGGGATCCCCGCTGCTGGGAGTCGTGTGTGAGGGGATGTATCCGCTCTAGACTCTAACACGTCCCTCTGTGAGTGACGGTCAAATCGCCAAACCTCAAGGGAACCGATTTTACCCGAAAAGTACGGTGCAAACTCAACACCTACGTACCTCGAGCCACGTGAGCGGATCCGCAAGACGCACGCTTCCTGCCGACCTCGACCACCCACGCGCACGCTTACCGCTGGCGACCTCGATTCCGACCACAGTCATCTGACCCATATCATCATTCCACCCGGCATTTCCTCAAATTCAATTGTCTAACAAACACCTTGTCAAAAATCAAATAAAAAAATTAAAATATAATAATAATAAAAAAAATTGAAACCACAAGCTAGAATAAGAAAATGGTCCGCACATCTGAGAGAAAGTCAATAATAAATACACTTGAGCAATCCATCAAGAATGATATGACCAACTTGGCACTGGACATGATTTTAGACTCAGATACATCCGAAGAAGATAAATCAGATGAAGATGAAGATGAAAATGATTTGATCAATGACATAGAAGAAAAAGCACTTGTACTTGTAGCTGTCCAGCGCCAACGCTATCTCAAGCCACGGGCTCGAATTGAGAAGGCACCACCTATCTTTGATTTTCTGTTGAACCGCCTTGAAGACAAACGTTTTAAGCAACAATTCCGCATGCCAAGAGTCTACTTTTTAAAGCTTTGCAACCTCATCTCAAGCAACAATGTTTTTCATAATAACTCACAACATCCCTAACGCCCTGTTGAAGAACAAATGATGGTTGCATTGAAGAGACTTGGATGTTTTGGAAATTCTGCTTCTGTTGGCATGCTTGCTACTTTATTTGGAATTGCAGAAGGCACAGTTGAAATTTATACGAACCGATGCATAGTTGCAATTGAAGGCTTGCACGAACAATTCCTCCAATGGCCAAACAAAGAGGCCCGTAAAGTTATCCAAGAAGAGTTCAAATCTGTGGGTTTTGATGGATGTGTTGGTGTGATAGATGGGACCTTGATGATACTTCAAACCTGCCCTGAGAAAGATGGTCAAGACTACTACAATCGGAAAGGCTCGTATGGCATTGCTACGCTTTTAGTCTGTGACAAGAACAAGAACATTCAATATGTCTATACGGGATGGCCAGGATGCTCTCACGACCAACGTCTCATGTCCAATAGTCTTTTAGTCCACGACGCAAAAGAACGTTTCTCCAATGGCCAGTATTTGATGGCTGACTCAGCTTTCACTGCAACCGTCAATACTGTACCAGCGTTCAAGAGGCAAAAAAACCGTGTGCTCTCTGATGAGGAACATGATTTCAACCGGCATCTATCTGGAGTACGAGTAGTGATTGAAAACTGCATTGGACTATTGAAAAACCGATTCCAAAGCCTCAAGGGACTCCGCATACGAGTGGCTGGTGATAAGGATATGGCCAGGGTCAATGCATGGATAATTGTTGGTTTACAACCTCTTTACCAATTATAGCACTCATTTTTGTAGATGTCTTGACTGATGCGGAGGTATTTTTTTCCAGGCTTGTGCAGTGATGCATAATTTCTTGCTTCATGTTGATGACTGCGACTTTGACGAGGGAGAAGACCAAGGAGGATCAAATGCATCTGCACAAACTGCTGATTGTGACGCAGATCTAACAGGCACGGCAGCTGGCAAAAAAAAAGGCAGGATGTTGTGGCACTTGCTTCGTCATTCAGAGCAAAACAGAAATTATCTAAATTGCAGATATTGTTTTCCTAATCATCATTATCATGAAACATGGCTTCGCCAAAAGCCCGGCTTGCCTGCAATGTATCCATGATGTGTGGATCCGATATCGTCATATTGAAATCCTCAGCAATAAGTCCAAGTGCCGCTTCTGGTATTAAGACCTTGCGTACCATGTAGTCGGAGGCAAGCGGGCTGGATGCTTGAGTCGTTTCCTCTATGCAAGATGGGGCAAGAAACATTTTGTGTAGTGTTCGATATATCACTTCAAACCCTTTTTGACCATAGCTGTGAAGTACGGTGAAGTTGGAATCAGATTGGATGCGGCATTGATGCTTTTGATGGTGAATATACAAACAATGGATACACACTATCCAGGTTGCTCAACCTCAAATGATCCAATTTCAAAAAAAACACTCCTCGCTTTTCGTGGCCCGAGTAGATCCCAGCTCCTTTGTGCTTGATCCATGAACACCGAAGGGACCTCCTTGGTCATAACAAGATGTAGATGAGGTCGTAGGGCTTGAATACGCCTAGAATAGGTTTCTAATTAGCAAATGAGGCTATGTAAGAAAACGAAGAAACAAAATCAATCGATACCTTGGCAGGGTATTGAAATCAATGTGGCTAGGCCATCCTTTGGCCAGTCCAAGGGGTATGATGTCTCTTTCCGAGCGGTGTAGGTGACAGTACTCCGCAGTTAGGGGAACTGTACTTCATGGAAAAATGTCATTTTTAGAAATGAAATCAATTATACTTGCAAGCACTTACAGGCAGATGGAGGCCTTGGGATTGGATGGCTCCCTCACTTCCCGATTGGATATGAGCAAATGGCCTAGTTTTAACAACTTCTCTGATGGTAAGTCTGGCATGGGGTCATCACAAAAGACACATAAGATTTCTGGATAGGAAAGCCAATCATGTAACATCAGACCTCGTGCAGCAACAACTTGGAATCAATATGTTACTCACGTGTGGGTTTAATCGGCATGGGATCTGTTATGGGTGGATTTTCATCGCACATTCCGATATCATCAAACAAAAGGCCATTGGATCCTCGGAATGCTGGGCGGATCATGGCCTCGTCCCCAGACTCCATTGATAGGCCATGTGCAACAAGGTCCGCTTGCATCTTCTTTCGTAAGTTGACATGAGGCCTCCCCTCCTCGGCTTGCTTCTGTATCCCGAGTGCATCATCTAATCCCGACTGCGGGGTGTGGAACGATCATCCGGTTCACCCGCGTTGGGAAGGCCCTCCAGTGAAATGTGTCCATCGTCTTCAATGGTTTGTGATCTGACGGATGGCACCACAGAAGTATTTGTAGGCGTAGGAGTTGGGAGGTCCTTGATTTTCTTGTTCTTGTTATTGCCGGACTTCCATGATTTCTTTTTTTGGATGGGAGGTGGGTGGTACCGGAATTTGAATTTGAGCAAGTCAAGATTCTGTTTGCCATTTCGAAGTTGGTTCAAGTGGTTGAGAGGAGGAACCCGCCTGTACAAATACAAGTACATGCGCGAGAAGTGAAATTTTTCACCAAAGTCCAGTTAAACTCGCATTGGCTCAAGACAATTGAAGTTGTGACAGTGAAAGATGGCAATCCAATCAACGTTCATTACGATTTTGGTCATGCAACATGAAGGGCTGAAAACAAGGAGCTACAGCACAGGGGAGATGACAAGAAGCAATGAGCGGACAGAGAAAATGGAAGAAGTAGACCGGAGGTGGAGGGAGGATGAGTGGGTATCATTCACTGCCATCGGAGCTGGTGTCATTGTTGGAGTCATTGCTGGTGGTCTCAGCTGGTTGCCTGTGACTGCTCCCCTCACCTCGATCAAACTGCTCTGCAAGAAACACCTCATCTCTTGAGGGGAGTGGCCGAGGTCTCTGAGTTCCTTCATGAAGGAGATCCGCGCCCGAACCTCTTCCATTTCAATTTGCCGAAACCGCATCTGAGTTTCCATTTCAAACATTTTTACCCTCCTATGCTCCAAATGTAGCTTTTCCTTCTCGCGACGCTCCCGGCCCGGAAGCACTTCATCTTGTGGCTATAGGAATCGCTAAGTACCTTCTCCAAGCCGAGGACTTCGGTCGCTATAAAAGAGAATTAAGTTATTATAATCAGTTTGATAACAGCCGTGAAGTTTTAATTTCTTGTCAACATACCTTTAGAGGTGGATTTCCTTTTTTTTCCCACTCCGAGTTGCTTGAGTGGGAGTGTCATTGGATTCGGGTTGATTATCCACAGCATCGGACGTCCCAGTTGCTTCTGCTTGGGTGGCTGGTGTTGCAGCCTCCTTGTTGGTTCGTTGTTCCTAACAAGTCGGGGATGACCAGCCTACCAGTTTCACTGGTAGACCTTGGATTTGCGCAGGTGCGCGCCGACATAATCGGATCAAGCTCATCCCAGTAGCGGCAACGCTTTTGGAGTGCAACTACAAATATAAACCCATTTTGTCAGGTTGAGGAAGAAAAAAAAAAACAAAAAAAGGGCAACTCACTGGGAATAGTAGTGATCCCGTTTGCTATCTCTTCATCCAAGAGGCCCGCTCCAGACCCTCGAAGGAAATCGCAGACCTTTGAATACGAGGTTTGGAGCTCCTGAATTTTGGTCTGGATACCTTTTGCGTCCGATGATGGATGCCAGCATCTTGCATTTCTTGAAGGATTTCGTTGGCAAGGGTTGATTTGCTTGCCCCACCCTTGTTGTCGCCACGCCAGCGCTGGTAGTTGCCTTCAACGGCAAGCCAGTCGAGGATTATTCTGATGCTCGTGTTGCCTTCGGAGCCATCTTTGTCCCATGCGATCGCAGGTTTCTTTTGCTTCTGAGGAGGGCTGGTGGGGGTGGAGGAGGGTTTGGCGTGGCACTAGAAACGGCTGGAGTCGATTTTTTGGGCGGCATTTTTTTTTTTTTGTGTGCTGGTTTGGTTGGTTGTAAGAAAAATTTTTATCAACTGGTGTGGGAAGGCCTCTACGTGGGGAGGGAGTCCCCGGGGGACATGGGCAGAAAGGTTTTGGACAGCCTTTCTGCCCACGTCCTGCGACCTGCAAGCACCGGCCTGGAGCCTTTTGGGCAGAAGGCCTGCAGGGCGTCAGGCCCAAAAATCAGGACTTTTCTTGGTCCTGATTTTTGGACCTGCACGAGGTCCTGGGTTAATTTTGAAACCCCCTAATATCTGTACCCGCTTTCCGTGTAGAGTTTCCTCGGAAATCGAAAGCTACCACAAGATGAGCAATCTTGTGTAATTGTCCCCATCTACCAAATTTATGGATTAAGTAATGTAGCCAAAAACGAAATGGAATTCCCAAGTCGTCCTTATTGTGAGATCCCCCTCACCTTTTGAGAGAGAAAGATTTGCCACCGCTAAACCACTGAGCTTACCATGGGATCCCCCTTACCTTCTGGGAGACACGGATTTGCCATGGCTACACCAAGTAAACACATCGCTCAAGTAGAATGAGGACTTAAGCATTTTTTTGCTTTCTGCGACTGCTTTGCCAAGTCAGATCTTGGATGATCTCTCGCCGCTTTCTCAACAGGCTGCTAAGCCAATCCGTAGCTTCTAGTGAGGTCATCTCTGACTACAGATTGCCCCCCGGAGTCTTAGGTAGCTCACACTTGTAGTTACATGTACTTAACGTACAAAATGAAATTTAACGTAGTGGCAACCAATGTATCGAGCTCTCATCTTGTGGTACGATTCAGCGCATGGATGAAAAAAACACGTGTAACCCTGCTGTAACTAGACTACGGACCAGCCCAGACAGCACCAAAAAGAGTAAATTAAAAAAAAAAAAAAGCATAATTCACACGCAAGGGTGCTCTGCCGATCCGGCACCATGCCAGCCGTTGACGAAATGCTTCCGATGATGAGCGGGCGCAACCGGCTTTTCCGTGCCGCTCATCAACTACAGCCGCATTGGGCAGAGTGAGACATTACGACGTAGATAGATTGAGGATTGGCGCATCAACACGCTAATCCTCGAGTTTTAAATGTAAAAATCTCTAAGTCCCGCCTAGCAATACTATAAAGGGAAGTCATTGCCTCCTCATGGGCACCCATTCCGCGCGCATAAATGACAAGATCAAATGTTCGTTGTTGCGTCCAAACTCTCAAAGTTAACATAACACAAGTTACATCACCATTATCAATACTAGCCCCACTCAATCAGGCAATACGTGTCTTCGGCAGCCCCACGGCATGCATCATCGGCGTTGTTTACCTGACCCCAAGCCACATACATCCTCTACCATACCAAGCATATCCAACGTTCCTTCGCGGAACCTCTCCATCGTGGCGAGGGAGGACCCATCGGCGAATTTCTTCCTATGTTTTGGGTTGCGTAAGTGATCCTCCAGCTTTTTCATAGCTCTCATACCTGATGCCTGGAGGAATGAAATTTTTTTCTGAATCTCCAATGCCGTCAATAGGTGGGAGGTGGAACTGGAGAGTGGGACAAGTTAGACATTGACAACCTTCGCCTCTTGTTGCTCCCGGAAGATATAACCTCAACCCCATTGTCCAATGGCAAGACCAAGCGTATTTCGAGAATATCGTGCAATGCTGCCGCAGGAGGGGCAGCGGATCTCTGGCTCAAGCTCGGGCATGCGTCAGGGGCAACCCACGGCGTACAATGACACACATTGTTTTGTATATCCGATGAAATGACAGGAACTGCGAACAAGTCACAAATAGGGACAGGGTTATTAAATGTCACCTATAAGAAGAGGCAAACCACAAACTAAAAGTAAGTTTCAAGTGACCAAGTCCACAAAACGCTGAAGAATTTGGTCTGACCTGGTTGTGTTCATTTGTTAAACTGTCCAGCAATTCTAAAATTGCATGTGTGTCCAGTTGGGCAGGTCTGGGATGGGTTCTTTGACACAAGAAGGTGGTATTGCTGAGCCAAGTAATAAATGTGCTTGCACGCACTACTTGTCCTTGTGAAATGCGGGCAGGTGCAGCTGGTAAGGTGATCCTTGCCGCCTAGCCTTCCTTTGGTCTGAGTGATTACATAGGTATTTTGTTGTGGTTTACTGAAAGAATCAATCTTGAACTTTCAATTGAAACCAAAAAAAAAAAAAATCAACCAGTGGCAAGAAGACAAGACCAAGAATGTATTGTTCACTTACATAGAACCTAATCTCCTCAATCAGTACCCCTAGCAAAGCCAGCACAGCTGGCGGGAAACTCTTGGCCAGAAGTTTGGAACATAGCTGGAACTTATTTGCTCCCTGCTTCTGGATGCCGCGCTGGACGCATACAGAATTGTGTCGGTAGTTGGGACTACCTCGTCCTTGAAAATCTGCATTACCTTGTCCACCGGCGGTGCTCAGGTAGGCAGGTAACAAACCTTCAATATCTGGTGCCATGATTCAGTATAATTATTTGTGTGTATCCCTTGGTGGTCAGTCTGTATTATGATTGGATCAGTGTGATGAAAATTGAGGGTGATTGAAACTGTTGAACTTACTGTTCGATGATACATGGCCCACCTAGCATGGTTTCGAAACCATTGCAGGTTGACATAGTTCACAAACGGTGGCGAGATTTGAGTCCATTTCGCCTCAAAAGGTGGCCACGTGAGTTCTGGATTGTCAGCCGAATAAATGATATTCCTGAAGTCTGTCATTGCCTCGTCCAAATGTTCATTGACGTATGTCATCACCCGAGTCCGGTAAGCTTTGAGGATGTGAAAAAGACACCAATAATGCTGTGGGCCGTATGCAACATTGAGGTAGGCCTCTGATATGGCATTGCGGATAGACAGTGCACAGTCTGACATTATAGCCCGCAGAATGTAGCCTAGTGAGGTTCTGAGCCAACGTAAAACCTTTGCCAAAGGTTCCCTAAAGAGAGCTTATTGTCAGTTTGAGTCAAGCAGAAATGAGCATCGATAGTCATCACATATGAGTACTTACTGGGTTAGGGAGCAAGTGAAGGCCCAACAAACGGGCAATCCTTTGCCCGTGATAGGATCCCAAATCAAGAGGGTGTACAGGCTGACTTTCTTTCCATTTCCAAGTGAGTAGTTACTGACCAAGTTGTGCGTGGCATCCAGCATAAGCATGGTAAACCCATGCATTATCATCATGTCTCTTTGCCATTCAGATTGAAAGGCAAAGACGACGAAATCGGCGGTATCGGCGGTGGTTGGGAAAAAAGTGTGCCATCGGCTTTGTTGCAGTTCGGCATTCCAGAGAGCAAGGGACTGAAAGATGTCTTCATGTTTTTTACCTACCACTCGAATCTGTTTCCTGATCAGGTATCGCACCTGGTCGTAATGAATGTACAGACTCTCGGGAACAAACGTGGCCGATCGGGCCTGAGGAATGAACAAGCATTATCAGTTAACCCATATGGAGTCTCAGTCGAACCAACAATGCAGTGGTAATTAGCTTACATCAAGCAAATCATCGCTGTGGAGGAGCTTTTGAAGCTGACGCCAACCCATTCCGCTGTTGATTCTTTCCTGCAACCATCGAGCAACGATCCTTGGAGCGCGGGCCGATCCCAGGGCCTCGGGTGAATGTGGATCATGGTTGTGGCGCCAAAACCACGTCACACGCAATGTATTGGTGATTATATGCAGTCCCACGCTGAATCGAGCCTCGCATCCGCATTTGCGAGTCTTAAATTCCTTCTTGCGGGTGTTGGGGCGCGGGTTCAGGGTGCCACTGCACGGGCATCTGTAATCAAGTTTGAATCGGAGCTCGGCTGGCCTGCCGCCCGAAGATTTCGAAAACCCAGTCATCGGCGGGGCTGGATTGTGCTTCGAACGGTGCACAGACCAAAAGACAGTTGCCTGCATTGCCTGAACAAAACCCAAAGCGTCCTCTAGCAAATCTCCCGGAAAAGTGAACATGAATGGATGTGTGGGGAATGAAGGAGCAACCCCTGCCACTTTGTGCACAAGCCGAAGAGTATTTGGTGCAATCGAAACACCAGGAGGTGGAGGAACCTCTTCTGTGAATGCTGATGGAATGATGTCTTCAATTGATTTGATTAATGGGAACGTCACTCATACCTGCGACATGGCTGGTGGATAACGTTTTCAGGGAGATAATCTGGGCAGTTTGATAAATGGCGGGGTGGGGGAAAAGAAGGCGGTGCAAAAATTAGGGCTAATATCGACTTCTGGGGTATTTCCGAGGGATGAAGCGGTGATATGAAACAACGGTCAATAATTAAGGGAGAGGAGAAGTGTCAATAATTGAGGGAGAGGACAATTGCACAAGTTGGCTAAGATTGAATTATGGCAGATTTCCAAGGGCTGAAACGGTGATATGAAACAAGGGTTGATAATTAAGGGAGAGGACGATTGCGCAAGTGGTGACAAGGTTGATGCCGGATCTATCCTAATGAACATGCCAATGACGTTGCAATCCTAAAGAACACCCAAACGACGTTGTGATTGTAACCAAAACCAAAACAATGTTGATAAGACAATGCCAAGACAGTGAAGCAACATTTTGAATTGTCCAATGTTGAGAACGTTCAGAAGAGTTCAGAATGTACTGTGACCACAACACATGAACAGCATTAAATGGAGGTTAGCCCCTTGTGCCAGCATAAAGTTAAGTAAAACCAAAAGTTGAAGTGAAAATGGGGCTTACAGATAAATGTTGATTTCAAGATAAAATAAAATGAGCAATGAAAAATTATGGAGCCTGCCCAATGATGGAAAGTTGAGTTGAAATGTTGTGATAATGGTTAAATTAAGGTTGTTGAAAGATTAAATTTTTGAAAAGCTGGTCACAATGATGGAAAGTTGAGTTGAAATGTTGCAATAATGGTTAAATTAAGGTTGCCAAAAGAAGCTACTGTTGGAAATATCAATGTTGGAATAGGGCACAGTATGAATGAGTAAAGAGGTGGAATAACTAAAGGGGTGGAAGGTGGTGGACAGAGCGGAGTAGTGGGACTTACAACGGGATATTTATGAGGCATGGTGACTTAGAAGATTTTCTTGCCAGAAATGTCTGCGCCTTGTGGAGATTATTTTGGTTGGTTGCCTCAATGGGGAGGTATCTGAGCGTCCATCTTTGCAGCCGTCTGCATGGTTGCTTGTCCGTGATCTTATGTAGATGTTGCCGAAAAGGTATAATGAAATCTCACGGACTCCGTGGGAGTATGTCTTGGGGGATAAGGTAACTCTGTTGGTATCAATGACCAATGCACATCTCCCAATTGAGTTGGGTGGGTCAGAAGTTTCGTGTGTTTTTTAAACAGGTCAAGTTTGGATGGCAGCTGACTGGAGCATGCTGCATGTCAACTGCAGGCAGTTCAGAGAGTCTTTGTTTTTTTTGCAGTGTGATGGTGTGGTCCCAAACATCCTGGTGTAGTGTGTGGCTTTCCCACACTTCATTTTAATATTAAAATAAGGTTCAAAGACACAATTTTTCCAATATTACTAGCGTGAATTTCTATTTTTATTGCTCCTCATCCCTGAACTCCATTCTTCCTGTCTTTTGACCATCAATTAATAACAACTCTTTTGATCATAGTAGGCCAGTTTCTTATTAGCATGATGTCATGAAATGTCACAGAATTGTAGCCCATGAGCCTTGTCTAGTAGTCATTCTCTATTCATTCTAGTCTCATAGAAATATCTCATTGATTCATTGCATGTTATTTTTTTATTCATGATGTTTATTTTTATTCATGATGTTTATTTTATTCATGATGTTTATTTTATTCATGATGTTTATTTTATTCATGATGTTATTTTATTCATGATGTTTATTTTATTCATTTATCAACCAAAATTTGGTCTGCTTGTACTTAGTCTATTTAATTTGCATAGATACAAGCAATCTCACCATTGGTTCTCTCACTCCTTTTCCATTGATCCTTTCCAAAAAGGAGAGCCCCTAACCCTTTTTGCCACATCCTCTCCCTCTTTCATCTGAGCCATCTAGTCCTAGTTTCAACAATGACACAAATTTTAATAGACCTTATAACACACAATTGGGGTGGCAATCAGGCCCTTATTCTTGTCAAGTATGTATCATTTCCTTTTTTTTTTTTTGGGGGGGGAGGGGGTTATCTGTTTACAAGTTGTGAGATGATCCAGTTATCATATCTGCCTCTGCAAATGGTGTTTGCTGGCTGGCTTGTTTTGAGCAGAATTATGGAGGAACTGAGGTGATACTTGGAACCCAGACCTGAAGTGTGCTGCATTGGTCTACCAGCCGTGTTGGCAGGATGACTGCCACCAGCAACAGTATTGGATGGCAAGGCCAAACTGGGGCTGCTGCCAGGTTGTTAAACAACTTCAATGTTTGAAATTCAGGCAAAACTAAAGTGAATTACAATCAGTTCAAGTGAACAAAATGAGACAGAGACAAACAGAGAAATGAGAAGAAAAGAAACAGGAGAAATACCTAAAGGATCAAGTGGACTCAAAATCAGACAAAGGGAAACAGGAGAGATGACAAGCAAACAAACAAAACAATTCCACCACACACACTCTCAGAAGCAAACACTACAAAGACAACATCAGCTAAGTGGACACAATAGAGAAGAGATCCAGAACCTAAGGGAGAGCATTACCACAAGTTTGTCGACTGGCAGCTGGTGAGACCTCAGATTTGACACCGGGTTGGACTTGATGAGACAAGGCACGGTTACTCGGATGATGAAGTTCTGAGTGAGATCTGGGGCATCAACAGTCTGGGCAGGAGCGGCTAAGTGATAGACGCTGCGGACTTCTTTGTCTGCGCAGCGTGTGCGGAATGGGATTCTGACATTCAAAAGGCTGTGAGATCTTTATGGTAGAAATGATTGTTCACCTCACAACACATGAGTTCATACTCATCTCAAGTTGATCTGAAGCAGCTGGTCCCTTCCAACTCCAATAACAATGGTACCTAAGGGTGGCTTGAACCCACACCCTGTGCAAGAGGTTGAACCAAGCAAGGTGTTGGTGATTGAGAGATCCACACCCTCACATTTGAAAATGGTACCATGTGAATTATCCCAACACTCAAAATTTGAATTTTTATCCAACCCCCTTGGTTACAATTCCATACTGGCAGCTTTGTTTGTTGCTGTTGAATGCTAGTACAATATATAAGAGGTGTTGTTGTTTCTTTTTTTTTTTGAAAAAAATAAAAAAAATGAACATGTGAACAGCTGGAGATATTATGTTTGTAATGAACCTTGGACATTTTCTTTTTTTTTGAGTGACCCGCATGTGGTCTTATGAAGGTTTTGTCCATTTCTGCCCGGCTCAATCCAGGGCGGCAGAGAGCCAGTGGTATCTACAACCCACCTCCACCATCCATTTCCCACCACCAACAACACACCACCACCTCTTCCTACAATAACAAACCTAAAAAGAACGATGGTCTATCGATCCTACGCCCCAGCGACCAAAATTTCAGCCATACGGATGTCGATCCAAGGCTTCAGTCAGAAGTTTATTTGCGATTCGCTTGGCTACAGTATCTCGCATCAGTCCTTCAAACGATGGGGAGATCTCTTTCAGCAAACCAGGCGTATCATACGAGATCCAGATTTGTATGAGACCCTAGGACCACATTCCAGTCTCACAGCTGACGAATGCGACATGATTATCGAACTGGTCCGAGCCAACAGTGGGCCGCTATGCTACACTACGCTACATGGCCGATAACCGTTAGCGTAGCGTTTTTTTTTTCTCTTCCAAATTTGTGTAGCGTTAGTTGAGATATTCATCCGCTACACTAACGGTTAGCGTAGCGGAAATTTTCCTTGAAATTTTTCTGTAGCGTTAGTTGAGAATATTTTCTGCTACACTAACAGTTAGCGTAGCTTTTCTTGAACTAACAGAATTTTGAAGAATTTGTAGCGTAGCTTTTTCCCAGCTAACAGACAGCGTAGCGTAGCTTAATGGGAGTTACGCTACGCTGCGCTACAGAACTAACAAATAGCTAACAACTGAATGCTAGGATCAGAATTGGGCCGCTACTCTACACCAACTCACTGAAACAAACACATGACTAAGATTTTTGTGAAAATTCATTTTCAAAATCAAAAAATCAAATAGATTATTAACATCAAACAATCTAATGGAGTTCAAATTAGAATTTGAAAATCAATCAGATTCAAACATTTAAGATTCACATTACCTTTCCCAGGTGACCCCCAGTACTTCAGAATTGAGAAGTCTGTTGGAAATGAAAACGATCAAATTGAGTTCAAAGTAGAGGTTGAAGATCAATCAGATTCAGACTTTTAAGACTCTCAAAACCTTTCCTGGGCACCTAACTGACCCCCAGTACTCCAGAATTGAGAACTCCTTCAGACATGAAAACGATCAAATTGATTTCATAGTAGAACTTGAAGATCAATCAGATTCAGACTTGTAAGACTCTCAATACCTTTCCTGGGCACCTAACTGACCCCAGTACTCCAGAATTGAGAACTCCTTCAGACATGAAAACGATCAAATTGATTTCAAAGTAGAACTTGAAGATCAATCAGATTCAGACTTGTAAGACTCTCAATACCTTTCCTGGGCACCTAACTGACCCCCAGGACTCAATAATTGTCTTTTAGACATGAAAACGATTAAATTAATTTCAAAGGAGAAGTGAAAGAGCAACCAGATTTAGACTTTTAAGACTCTCAATACCTTTCCTGGGCACCAAACTGACCCCCAGTACTCTGGAATTGAGTAGTCTGTTAGAAATGAAAAAGAATGAGTGATTGAAAGACAAACAATGAATGAGTTTTAAATAAAATGTGATGAAAGAGAATGAATGAGTTTAATAATTTAAACGATTGATGTATTAAGACATTTAGTCATGGTTGATGTTGCTATTCAAGGTTTTTATTCTCATATGGTAGAGCAAGAGTCAAAATTTGATCTGTCTGAGGTCAAATGTGATCCACTGGGTACAATTAGATCCAGGCAGAACAATCATGCCAATTGAGCCCTGTGGACCACACCCACCTCAGGAAGCTCAAATTATGACTCAAGATATACTAATAGAACCAATTATGACCACATATCTAAGTTTTTTTACTACACTACAACTACAAAAAAAAAAAAAAAAAAAATTAAAAAAAAAAAAAAAAAAAAAAAATTAAAAAAAATTAAAAAATTAAAAAAAAAAAATTAAAAAATTAAAAAATTAACTTTTTTTTAAAAAAAAAAAATGTGAACGTCCACTTATTTTGATATTTTGACTGACTTGTTTTTCCTTGGTTGGCTTAGTGCTAGTCAAACTCATGCTACAGACCAGTTCCATTTCCAAAATCAATGTCATAATCATTAGCATAGCTTATACAGCCACCTTGCAGCTGAAGCTATGCTAACATGTAGCTTTAGCGTAGCTGAAGCTACGCTAACATGTAGCGTTAGCGTAGCTGAAGCTACGCTAACCTGTAGCGTAGCTGATTCAAAAGCTACGCTACTTGTTAGCGTAGCTTTTTTGACAACTAACACCGCTACAACACCTCTAACGGGAAATCTGGTTAGCGTTAGTTGTACTTTGGGAGCACAACTAACGCTACGCTAAAGCTACAATTGCTTTTTTTCAAAATCCTGTAGCGTTAGTTGTCAAAAATTAGCGCTAACGGTAGCTTTAAGGTAGCGTAGCTTAATAAGCTAACACTACGCTACGCTAACGCTACAGGTAGCGTAGCTGGCCCACCGTTGTCCGAGCCGAGCCAGCACTCTTCTTGACCAAGATCCGCGAGCAACTTTTCGATGCAAGCGGCAAACTCCTCAGCGTTGAGGCGGTCCACCACAACCTGGTCAACAGGTTGTGTATTACCCTCAAGAAGGCAGGAACGTCGAACATCCGCAAGTCGTTGGTTTCCAAATACTCCTTCGTTGAGCGGATGCGATTCTTCCCCGCTGACTGGCTTGTTTTTACCGGTATAACCATCAATTTCTTTAAGTCTATAAAACCACACCTTCTTCAATTCATGAGCTGATATAAACGATGTTGCTCACTTTGGTAGATGAAAGCTCTTTTTGTGACCGTGATCTGCTTCGAACATTTGCAAGGTCCACTCGAGGCACACCAGCTACTCGATTCTTAGTCAACCAAAATGCTGAACGAATCAGCTTACTCCCAGCAATCTCAATCGGAGGACTTCTAGCATTAACGACAACCACTGAAACATTCCAAAGACCCAAGTTTGAACGCTTCTTGGAGTTTGATTTGGTTAGTATTTCCTTGTTCACTTCTTGAGATGTCAAACAGCTGCTGATGAATTTAAAACTAGATTCCTCGAATGAATGCCTACCCCAGTAGAAATTCAGTTCTCATCTGCGACAATGCAACAATCCATCGAGGGGATCGTATCCAGAGAATCTGCAATGACGCACACATCCGTCTCATCTTCCTTCCGCCATACTGCCCGGAGCTCAACCCAATTGAGCTTGGGTTTGCAGCAATCAAGAGTAAGCTCCGAGGCACGCAAATATTAAGCCGGACTTTGGATCCACGATGGGAGATTCGCAAAGCAACGGCCGAGATTCTCAACCCAGATTTCTGTCACAGTGTTTACAAACACTGTGGATATTGTGTTGCACCTCCTGAAATCTGAAACTCAATGATCTTTTTGTTGTTTTACAATTTTCTCTTTTTTTTTGTAATCGCTTTAATTGTTGTGTGAAAAATGACAACTGGTTCAAACTCGATTGCAAGCACTGAGGAGCAGACAGTTACTGATGGTGGGTTTGTACAAACCAATAAAAAATTGAATACACATTTCTTTTGGGTTCGATGGCTACATGCGACCATCTTTTTTTTTAACATGAACATTCAACATGTTTCTTTTGGCAAGGGGAGGGAGAGGGAACGATCCTAATGATGTGTTGTAGGAATGCGAGAGAAGAAGTATAACCTCTGGGTGAGGAGTGCAAAATGATCGATCAAGAAATTAGTGCTTTTTCGCATGTTTTTCATATTTGGAGACATTGTCTCGGAGCTGAGCAATGATCCCATCGCTGAGTCCCCATCGACTCATGTGGCTTTGGGTGATGCTCTTTGACTGGAAGAGCTTGTAGCTTCCAATATTGTTTTGATCGAGGATTTCCAACACCGCTTCGCGCTTGTCTGGTCGGATTTTGATAAACTCAAGGTAATCGCCCATTACCTCAGTCTCGGATGGTACAGCTGAAGAGTGGTCACTGTCGGATTGGGTTGGACTGCTCCCTTCTGCTTTATTGCCAAGCAGGTCTCCCAAGAGCTGGACGACGTTCTTTGAGCCAAAGGAATGAGTTGTCTTGCGCTTTTTGAGCTGAGACTGAGGAACTTGATTGATGAAGGTGGCGAGTCCATCAAAACTCCATTGGCCCCCGAGTGTTAAATATTTAGATGTTTTTTTCAACAATCAAAAAAGATTTCACATTTTAGAACATGCTATGTTGACTCACCAAAGCCTGGCCCAGATCTGAAAGTTCCCAGCAGTCAACGGGATATAGCGATTCAAATTACCCGGATCAAGATAAACTGGGAAGTTTTTGTCGTATTTGAAGTTGGGCTGATACTTGCCATAAATCTTCTCCATGTGCCAGTTGACTGTGTCTTCGAAGACACCAAGATCGGGTTCATCGGAGCTGCCACGATTCCTGCGCCTGGAAGAGGAAGCATTCCGAGCGGCCTCAACAGTTGAAAGGTGATTCTGCACTTCAACTGATGTTGCCGCCTGTTTCTCGATTGCACCGCGATCCTCCATTTCCAGCTTCAACCCGCAATCAACGTTGTCTTTCCCGAGGCTAGTCACATCATCAATCCACTTGTCAAATGAAGCAATATCGCTGAGGAGGTAGTTTTCCGACTTGTTGTATTGGGGCAAGGAAGGTGATCAAAGGAGATAGAAACTCCAATCAATGGATGGGGATCCAGTT
>SMGU01001987.1:0-10811 GCA_004348175.1 Puccinia novopanici | reverse complement strand
TAGTCTCTCTCCACTATTATGAGAATAATTGTGTGGAGAAAAGACTAGTATTGGTTGCAAGGATTTTGATCTATTTATGGTCGGGGGCTTTTGGGCTGACTTGTGGTTCTTGCTTGGTTGGATTCAGAGTCAGAATTACAAATTGCGGCCTGATAGTTCATAGTTCTTGCTCGGTCAGATCCAGAGTGAGAATTGCAAATTGCTGTGTGATAGCTCATAACTCAACATGTTCTCACAATTGTTAGGTCTTGAATAGCCATTTTTTGAACCCCATTCAAAAAAAAAAAAAGCAAAATGAATTTATGTGCAGCATCTGGCCACATTGGTGACAGGGTTGAAGAATTCTTTTTGTGGTGACCTGAGTGCATTGATTAAACCATTCTTTCAATTCATTTCAGTGGTTTTTGTTGAGATGGAGGACTCTGTCATGTAATATTTGTATGCTTATATCTAGATATGCTTCTACCAAGCATCCCATTACTACTGTAGTACTGTCTCCTCACTAGTTTCTCTTTCCTTACTGAATTATTATCATCCTTATCACTGTCACAGTCCCATATGTGAGTCTTAACTCCAGTCTCAGCTTTCAGTCCCTTGTGTCCCTCAAAAATTTTTACTTGCACTGATCATCTGCTTTCCCACACCATCATCTTACAGATTTTGGCCTCCTGTTATAATATTAGAATCCATGAGAAAGATTTCAGATGTTACCTCAATTAGTTTGTTTAGTTTATGCTTCTCAAATAGAACTTCTGCTATCTTCTGAACAGCTTGTGAAGCACAGACAACTCTTACATGTTGTGAAATCACATTCATCAAACTGAAAAAAAAAATACACTGCTGCACTGGCTACTCTAGGAAAGTCTAAAAATCATTTACCAAGAAGAAAAAAACAAGAAACTTAATGTTCTGCTGGTATTAATCACTATAATAGTGAAATCTCCAATTTTCCTTTGAAGTTTGAGATGATTCTGGTTGTTAGGATCCACCATTCACTTTTATATATGTTGAGTATAACTAGGAAGTTTCAACATCATCAAAAAGGTTTTCAATCTTTCCTAAAAGCCAGATAATCCTTAGTCACTACATCAAAATGGTTTGAAGTATGTCATGGGGTTTTTGAGCTTACTGGTGGCCACCCTGGTGACTGGCTTTGGTCCTTCCGAAAGATGATGGTATTTATATTGACTAGTTGCCAGAGCCTTGCTGAATGCACTTTGATCTTGTAGGAAGAACGTACGGGCTGCAGCCCCAGCGGCTCCAAGGCTTAAAAACTGCTGTAATTGACAGACAGATGAGTGCAGATCATGAGCCCCTGTTATGTATGAGTTTGCTCGCATGAGTGCGACATGAGCCGCGATGGGGCATTTCCGGTTTCCGGGAGAGGTTCCCTGCAGACACGCAACCCCAACCCAATCATGCTCTACACATCCACCAATTTGAACCACAGCTGTTTGATGGTGATGTAGCTCAACCAGTTGTATTCCTACGCTAATTTTTATTCAAGCTCAGTACACACAACCGGGTTTTTTTTGGGAAGGTCAGGAATAGATGAAGAGTGCGCAGTGGCAGGGTGAAGCCGGCGAGAAACAGGCATGGTGCTCCGGTGGTATGGACTTATGACGCTGCCCAGTACCGGGGAGTCCCACCACTCGACCGGGGGCTCGACTGCGCTTTCAGGGTCCCCCGCCGCAAAGAGAGAGACTTTGGGAAACATCGATCGACAAAACATCACTCTTTCCTCCGAGCGAAGATACCTTCTTGTCCAGTCCAGCTACATCTCCTCTCCGTGAACGACCCAACAACAGCAACCTATCCCCTCCGTCATCATGTTTGGTGCTCTCACTCGCCATGCACTATCGACTTCCGTCCTGAGACGGTCAACAGCCTCCACTCGTCGTAAGCCGCTCTTGCATATTGATGATTGTTTTGCGAGGCTCATCGTGTTGTCTTCTCTAGAAATTCACAGCTCGGCTCAGGCTTATGCACTCAGCAAGTTTTCTATGCCCGCCATGTCCCCGACCATGACCGAAGGTGGCATCGCAAACTGGAAGAAGAAAGAGGGCGAAAGCTTCGCCGTTGGAGATGTTTTACTCGAAATCGTCAGTAATACCTTCCCCCGCGAGCTTGGCAGGAAAATGTGACTTATTATTATTGTTTGGCCTAACAGAAACCGACAAAGCTACCATGGATGTGGAAGCCCAGGACGATGGTAAAATTGCAAAAATCATTGTGAGCAGTCTCCCCGTTGCTTTGTACAGACCTGCGATCTAGTCACTGACTTGACTCTACAGATGGCCGATGGATCTAAAGCAGTCCCAGTTGGAAAGGCAATCGCAATCTTCGCCGAAGAAGGGGAGGAGGTCAATGCCAGTGAACTAGAAAAATTGATCTCTGAAAGTGAAGCCTCGGCTGCACCACCTGCCAAAGAATCCACAGAGCCCAAGTCATCTAAACCAGGACCTGAAAGCAAAAGTGCCAAGTCCCCCGGCACTTCCTCCTCAACAAGCTCTCCGCCATCCAAGTCATCCAGCCAATCCTCTCAACGGCCTCCGATTTTCGCAACCCCAGCCGCCAAGCGCATCGCACTTGAAAATGGAATTCCACTGGCCTCAATCAAAGGATCTGGGCCCAATGGACGTATCCTCGAGTCGGACCTAGCCTCTTACTCGAAAGCTGGGGGCCTCAGTCTCCTCCTCGGCGTCATCGTCTGCTGCCCCCTACGAAGATCTCCCGGTTTCTAACATGAGAAGGACCATTGCCAATCGACTGGGCGCCAGCAAGCGGGAAGTACCGCACTACTACTTGACATCCGAGATTCAGATGGACCGGGTCAATCGTCTTAGAGCCCTCTTCAACAAGGCTGCCGAAGAGCGTGCTGCGTCCTCAAAAGCTGGCGGACTCAAGGCACCCACCAAATTGAGTGTCAATGACTTCGTCATCAAGGCTTCTGCCTTGGCGTGTGCAGATGTCCCTGAAGTCAACTCTAGCTGGCAAGAAGACTTTGTTAGACAGTTAAGTTGTCATCGTCACAGCTCCCACCTCTTTTGTTTCTGCTTTGATAGGCGCCTTTCTTTTGGTTTTATATTAATGTTTTGCGCTTTTCCACGTAACGCTTGACTTGATCAGGAATCATCACGTAGACATCTCGGTCGCAGTTGCCACGCCAACCGGATTGATTACACCGATTGTGACAAATGTGGGTAGTCGCGGATTAGGCTCGATTTCAGCCGAAATCAAAGCCTTGGCGACGAAGGCGAAGAACAACCAATTGATCCCACAAGAGTACCAAGGGGGGACATTCACAGTCTCGAATCTCGGCATGTTTGGCTCAGTCAGCCACTTCACGGCTATCATCAATTCGCCTCAATCCTGCATCTTGGCCGTGGGTGGTGCGGAGAAAAAGTTGGTCATCGACGAGGATCCTGCCGGCAAAGGATTCAAAGAGACTGAGGTGATGAAGGTCACTTTAAGTTGTGATCATCGTGTGGTAGATGGGGCTGTTGGAGCTAGATGGCAAGTCATCATCCTCAGAGCACTTTGATTGATCGGCAACACTAACTTGATCTCTTTCTCCCAATTGTTTCATTGGCTTGACCCGAAAAAAAATCTCTATAGGTTGAAGGCATTCAAGGGTTACATGGAAAACCCGCTCTCATTTATGCTCTGAAAACGAGCACGTTACCCGCCAGCATAACCCAGTCAAACTTAGACTGGATCACTGATCTATATATCTATATATACACCCCCGATCCCTTTCCAGTTATGTCGCCAAAACAAAACAAGAAAGGAACTTGTTTTCAATAAAATAACGCAAAATTCGTGGCGAGAGAGAGAGGAGAAACACCGTCGTTTTTGTTGAATAATCTCTCACCATTCATGATGAGATGTTTGGTTGCTTGCTATGTCTCTCCTCGTCGTGTTCTTTCTGCTAATACCATCTGCACACTCTCCTCCTCTCTCATCATCCCTACCTGCATGTTTGAGTCAACCTCCCTCATGCTTTCTTGTGGCCTCATGCATCAGGTGGTGGGCAGTGTCTCATGGACAACATGATTGCATGCACTGAAATAGAAAAGAAAAAGGTAACACCAGATGTGTATGCGCTTGTCCAGTATTGAGTGCTGCTTTATGTCAGGGATTGCTGGCTGTCAAAAGATGTTAAGGGCTCTCCATGTACATTTCAAATCTTTGGGAATAAATGAATACAATCCTCACAACAATTGTTGATCTGTGATGTCTTTTTTTTACATCCTTGGAGCTATCATCCCCACCTTCCAGAGAAATCATCCTTTAAAAGAACAATTAAAACCTGGGATTGGTGGCTTTTCTCAGGCTGAAAATTATCATCTTTTTTTATGATCATCAAGAAAACCAGCTCAGCATTATGTCTTTGTGTTATTTACCAGAAGGAGTAGGGGCCATCAAAACTGTGAAGAGGGTGATTTTTATTTTTTGATGGCTTATCACTCTTGTTGTTTGATATGATGCCTTCATTTATTTCACTTCATTTTCTTCTGAAGAAGAAAAAGAAGAAATTGGATGGGCCAGGATCTTGCAGGATTATTCATGGAAGCACTGTTGAGGTTCATGCAAGTTACCAACCTACAATCCCCTTCTCTTCAACAACACTGCCTCTATATAGCTCCTTATAACATTCCTGCTAAAACAGAAGTGGTTTCTGGAAACAAACCTTCTATCATATCATCTCACAATTTTCAATCTGGGAGTCGGGAGGCTTGTTGAGTGTGTGGAACCAGATTCAGGCAGAGGTATATTGTATTTTTATCAATATCTTTCTGAAATGAGTGAAGGTTTTTCTACTTGAAAGAAAGCTTAGTCCTTGGTCAACTGACAGGTTCTGGTATGCAATAGTACAAAGGCCCTGTTGTATTGTTGCACATAAAATTCTTCCAGTTTACCAAATTTATATTTGTGGTGTTGATTCAACCTTACAAGCAGTATGCTGGGGTGTCTTGAGTAGAAATTAGTTCAGTTGTTTGAAAGGGTTTATATTCCTGGCAAATGGAGCCATTCTATCTGCAGATGCATAGGGTAGACCCCAGATGTGAAAGTATGGCATGTGGAGATGATTAGAGACTACAGTGCTTTGAGTAGTGAGGATGTGACACAGAGAGGCAGCCAGTAACACCCCAAATCATTTCTCTGATCAGTATTTAGATTTTCTTGCAAGCATTATATCTGGTGAGGAATAGTGGCACTGTTTGGTGGTGGTCATACACCCAGACTTTTAGCACCTAATAAAAATTGTCACATATACATCACTCCATATAGCCCCTGCCAAATTGAAAATATGGGACAGAGAGTCAGGGGCACTTTTTGGAGTGATATCCTGTTTGCCAAACAGCAGTGCATTTTACAAACCATTCTGGATTGCAGATAATAATGAACATCTTTTGTACTTCATAACATGACTGTTCCCAAATGTGGCCAACTTAAATGACCACCAGTTTTGCAATTTCCTCAACGTCTTCCAGATCATGTGGACCATGGTGAGCCTCAATTAAGCAGTTGGAGCATTACATAAGCTCACTGCTTTCAGGTTAACAAGACTAGAGACGAGAGATTGCTTAAGGGGATGGTGAATCAAACTGGAGGTGTAGCACACAAAATGGCAGATTTGCTAGATCATGGAGGCAAAGACATAAGCGCAATCGAGTGCTCGCGGGTAATTGTAATGTTGCAAAAATCCAAACCCTATTTGCGATATTGCGCATACTTCACTCGGAGTCGACCTCACGCACGATTGGGCCGGCCAAATGGGGCCCGAAATATTGAAACATAAGGCACACAAAAAAAGAATGGACAAAAAGAGAGAGATTTTATATGTCAAGCTGTAGGTATGAGTGAATGTTGTCCGGTAGGCCGGTGGACAAATCTTGTTGTCACGTCCAAAAAAATAAAATAAAAAAAAGGAATGTTGGTGGGAGCGAAAATGGCCAATCGAGTTGGTGAAAGCTGAAGGGGTTGCAGAGACACCCTGGTTCAGGAAAACCGCAAATGCAGACATGGAGCCTTCGAAGTATGGCCGAGAGCCGATGTAAAGTATATGTCGCCAGAGCAGGAGAGATGTGCGTGCGAATAAGTAGCCTAAAAACGTTTAGGGATGCGGAGATTCAACGACGTGCTGGCGAACCCCCAGCGTTGGCGTGGACGTTTTTCAAGTATAGAGTCTCCACATTTCCCGGTCTGATTAAGAGGAAGAGAGCTTTCAGTCAGCGCCCGCCCAATTCCACCTTTCCTGCCAGACACTTACGGGTTGTACTCGCACACCCAAAATTGGATTGGGGATTGAGGCAAGCTCACGCCGGCCATCGATGAACAACTGCGCACGGCACAACCTACCTCACGCGAGGCCTCCCATACAACCTCTAGACAAACAAATACATAAAACCAAAAATAATTGTCAGTGAAATCATGCCGGCATGCATACACTCTGGTGCGGGGCTCACGCGTAAAATGGGAATCGCGTGGGTTTCTAGGGTCGTATGCGAGTTTTTCTTCCGGCCCTTCGACCCATTGGGAGACCACTTCTTGTGGCGAGGGTTGGCCAGCGGCGATATTCTATGAAGCAGGAAGTAAACAAAAAATACATCAACAACGAGGGCAAATAAATCAGTCCCACCCAATTTTTTTTTTGTAGGGGGGGGAGAGAGTTGGAACCCACCTCTCCGTAAGGGTTGTTGTCTGTGTGTCTGAAGGCGCACGTATCCGCGAGTCGTTGGGCGGATGGGACCAGTTGTGAGTTCCACGTCAATCGAGGCACTCTGTACTGATCTCTTACTTTGTTGTGCTCGGCTAGAAAGCTGGATGAGAAATTGATCAAGTTTAGCACACGGCCAACAACAACAGAACGACGGCAAGAAAAGTGTGTGTTCGGATAAGGTAGCACGTACATCTGGGCCATTGGACGATTATCAGAGCCATGTTGTGATGGCAGGGCGGGGATCGGTTGATTGGTTCGATATTGGGGAGTGGCGAAGCCGGAGGAATACGGGGCGGCAGTGCGAGAAGTACCCATGGGTTTACTCCTCATGGAACTGGGGAAGTTTCTGTTCTGGGACGCCTGAGGCTTACGGTAGCGGTGTCGATATCGGTCTTTGTCATTGAAAGGGCTTGCCTCCAAGAGACAGGTGCAGCAGAGCAGTAGTAAAACGAGTGTGAGAGCGATGCCAGAGTTAACCTGAGCCGCCATGATGATTCCGATAACTGATTTGCCACAATCAAATGCGACGATGGAGTATGTCTGCTTTTGAGGTACGGCAAAAAACACTCTGCAAGACACTTTATGTATGATCTGACCCAGACTGCCCAGGGATCTTGTCACCACGAATGCCAATATTTTACATTGCTTGCGACCGGCCCAGGTGAAAGAGTCTCACGAGGCTCAAAAGTGCGCGTAAATGGTGTCATGAGAATTTTCAGTCCATTAAAAACATGTCATACACTTTTTTGCGCATGCAACAATTCTCGTCTTTTTCTCGAGCAGCCTGTGAAGACAACAACAGATTGACGCGGGTGCAGAATAAAATGCCGCACGCCGATGCTGCGGCTTGGCGCCTTTGGGACGCCGACCCACGGGTGGGCAACTAGCTGCGCTCAGACACACGGGTGGGGATGGATTTCAGTAGGGGGTTCACGTTACGGTTTCATCGGAATTTTTTTTAACACACATCAGAATTTTTTAAGGGTGCTGCGCCACTGCTGCGCACTAAAATTAGCACTCAAAATTTAGGCCGGCCGGAAAATTTTAAGCCTTCCAGCCTAACATGAACGCTCATACCTTCATCCTTCCTGGCTCCTCCCCCCGCTGTACAACTTCACACCCCGCCAAACCTCTTTGACTACTCTCGTCATCTCCACATCCCGTCAACCCTCTTCAAATCTCCGTCGCCACCGTTTTCCACAACTCCAGTTCGACTACTCTTGTCATCTCCACACCCCGTCAACCCTCTTCAAATCTCCCTCACCACTGTTTTCCACAACTCCAGATCATGCACAAATTCAGCAAACGGCAGCAAGTTATCCGAGATATATTCATGCTCTTGGTCTCCATTTGCCTACTCTTGGACGAATCATATTCCCAAAGCAACCATCTCGTCAAATCATCTTTGATACATTATTTGATGAACAAGCAGACCTGACGGAATGGCTGCAAATCATACAATCACATCGCTACCTCGAGAATCGATTGCCAGGGAGGACTCGGAGTGAATTCGACTTGGCTGAACTGTTGGATATGCGAGATGAAGACTTCAAGCAAGCTGTCCGAACGACTCAAGAAGGTTTCCTTTGGCTATACCAGCAAATATCTCCCGATCCCGTCTTTCACAACCTCAGTCGCCGACCCCAACTACCCATCCCTCATCAGTTGGCACTAACACTTGAGAGGCTGGGATCAAATGGAAACGGCGCTTCTGTTGGTCGTTTCTCTCGCAACCTCAAAGTAGGACGCGGAACTGTGATCAAGGCTTGCCGACGTGTAATACAAGCGATCAACCGCCTATCTCCCGACTTCATCGTTTGGCCGGACGAATGTCGACGCGGCGAGATATCTGACGTATTGGCCGCCGAGGGTTTCACAGGTTGTGTAGGATTTGTAGATGGGACAACCATCCCCTTGTATCAACGACCAGCGACAGACGGAGAGGTATACTGGGATCGAAAAAAGCAGTATTCGATCAACTGTCAAATTGTCTGTGATTGCGACAAATATGTCACAGCTTTCATGACAGGATGGCCTGGTTCGTGTGGAGACAGTATGGTATACAAGCAAATGAAGATCCACAAGGAATCTGATAAATATTTTGATCATGGTGAGTCGTTACCTATTCAATGCTGGTAGTTACTATTTAATTGATTGATTTATCAATGCAGGGCAGTACCTAATAGCCGATTCAGCATATGCACTGTCAACCACCTGCATACCAGCATACAAAGCCCCCGCGGCCAATATTCCCGATAACACCGATTTCAACTATTGCATCACAAAGTCTCGAGTGAGAAATGAACACACAATCAGAATCCTGAAAGGACGATGGGCGTCTCTCCAAGGTCTTCGTCTGGCCCTGCATACCCCGAATGATATGCTTCATGTGATTAAGTGGGTCAATGCTTGCATTACCCTTCATAACATGCTTGCGCAACTTGGAGACGCTTGGGATGAGCTTCATGGGGATGTTGGCTTAGCTGGTCCTCAGTGGGTTTCCCAATCAACTCCTCCCGAGGGCGCGCAAGTACTTCGGTCGGAGGTTCAGAACAGGTGTTTGGCTATCAACCGGGCAAATCACACCTTCCCGATCCCCAGATGAGATCCCCTCGTGTCTGAGTCTTGTACATGGTCTCGTGTCTGCGTTTTGTACATGGTCAATGTGTCTTGGGTTCATTCTTTTGGTTGTTTATATCTATTTATTTTCAATTTATAAATTTTTATCAATTTCTCATAGATCAAGGTGGCATGTGATGAGTCACAATGAACATAGTGCCTAGGGAACAAAAATTCGAAGCACAAGCATTTGAGTTTTGAAAAAGAAGCCAAATTATATAAGAATCCACCGGTACAACGGTAATATCAATCAACCAATATCTACAAATAAAATGAAATAATGAGAATATCTGAAACCATGAAAAATAAATACAGAGTATATCAGAAATCTCATTATTCGGCTCAACAAACCATGAAAAAAGGAACCATTACCTTCATCCATATATCATGCGCATTAGGGTCTCGATTTCAGCCGTTGATTTCCCCTCTTGAATCCATTCTCTGACGGCACGCATCCTTCCTTCCTTCTCCTTGGCCTCGCGCTCGAACTTGAGCCTCGCGAATTCAAACTGCTCCTTCTCCAGTTGCAATCGATTGTCAGTAACCTTCGTGGAGTGTAGGAGTCTAGTTTTTTCGAGCTCGTATTCTCGATCCGCTCGATTTTGTTGATGCTGAAGTTCTTGATTATATTTTGATTTTTCCCATTCCAGCCGTTGTGCCTCCTTGACATTGGAAATCTCAATGTCTCGCTCATATTTGAGTTTCTCCCACTCAAGGTCAACATCGTGCAACTGCTTTTGTTGAAGCTGTTCGTTCTCGTATTTGTGTTTTTCCCACTCAAAAAGCGCCGCGCTCTTAGTGTCCTCGATGTTGAATTTTTCCTTTTCCCACCCAATATGTTGTTCCAAATACGCAAATCGCTTGTCGGTGGCGACTTCCATTGCGGCAGCAACCGAGGATTTCCCTTTTGATGAGCCACTCACATCTCGGGTGGGAGGTCTAGATGTTTGATTCGTCGCTCGTTGGTTTGGATACGCACGTCGGGCTGAGTCGGCCGAATTATCTCCACGAGTATTTCCTGCAGGATTACCTTGCGATTGATTGCCAGGAGTAGTGGAAGAACAACCGGGACCGTTGGTTCATGTGAAAGCTGATTCGGACCAGGTGTTATCATCGGAGAGGGCAAACGATTGGATCCATCATTCATGGACATATTTTCATCAAGATTGGGCTCAAGGTTATCGGGGAGAGTCTGGTTATCTTGAATGCGAGACGCCGCTCTTGATTTAAATCCGAATCAGGAGAATGAGGCGGAGACTGTGCTTGATCTATACTGGCCATGCCTGATTTGTCGGATTGTCGGTCGCTCAGTTTCATGCCATCTGAGTCCGAATCAACAACGCCCCAACCCATTCATTGAATCGTGAGTGGCCAAGGGGGTAATATTATTTTTGAATCCGAAATGTTGTACATTCGTTCAAAGCAGGGAACATCTGTTCTAGCTTATCAGCCAGACAGAAATTTA
>SMGU01001982.1:0-10249 GCA_004348175.1 Puccinia novopanici | reverse complement strand
GGAGAAGTCCAGTTCATTCTTTTGTAGTCCCCCCTTGCTACCATGTTAAATTTGATATAATTTCTGCAGATTTATGTTATAGAGAAAAGAATGACCAGACCAGGATTCAAACCTGGGACCTCAGCATCAGTTAGGTCACATTACTAGGAGTGATGCCTTTACCACTAGGCTATCAAGTCTATATCCAGTATGTTGATTTTTGGGTAGTCTGTTTCCATGTGTTTGTGGCATCATGTGATTGTGTGCATGAATTGATTCTATTGATGACGTATAAATTTATATAATTTGTGATGACACAGTTTTTGACACCATGGATTTGTATTTCCACATTAATTAGCCAGCCTTTACATTCCAGGAAACAAAACTACATTTTTGAATAATTTAAAACTGTGCTATACTAGGTGAAGAGTAACTGGTGGATGGTACATATGGTTTCATTTCTCGATTTCAGATCTATGGTCAGAATTAGAAAAGGTAGGCGAGGTTGGAGGCGACCAAAGTAGCGAGCATCCATGTCGGGGAAAGAGCCTGTTGGGCGGCTGAAGATAGGATCGCTTCACGCCCCCAGGGCGGCTGGAAGGCTTTAGATTTGGCGACATTGTCGTATTGACAGTTGGAACATGCTTGAAAAAGGAAGCGTAACAACAGCCTCAGTTTCTCATTTGAATAATATCTGGTCGTAAAGACCCACCGCCCTTCAGAAAAGAAAGTATCGAATAAGGGGGAGTGACTTACAGGTACGGGTCGCGCACTTTCCAGCGCACAAGAACTTGACGCCGTTGATGTCTTGACAAACTAGCAAGTAGAAGGGACTCGGTCAGTACTAGTGAGGAGATCCTGTCAGAAAATATCCGAAGAAGCCATCGGCACAAACTCACAATTGCGTTGGTTTTGTATGTTGTAAGCCATGCACTTCACCTTCCCCATCATCCCGAAATCTGACCGGCAGCCCTCACAAGCTATCAAAGTCAAGCGCATTATCATTTCATTTTAGCTCTCAATAATCTAGTGCGTTTTTTCTTCTTCTTTGTTGGAAAACCCAAGCCAAAAAATATAAAGGAAAGGAGTTCAAGCTCACTGGCGGTTCCAATGCATGAGTCGGCGACGCAGAAAGTAAAGGTTCTTTCGCCCACCTCGGATTTGCAGGCCAATTCTTTTGCTATTATTACGGCACCCATGAGTGCGCATATCCTATTGATTGATAGCTTTTGAACGAGCTGATCAAAGAAACCCTCTTACTTGGTAGTGGGCCACCTGATCCGGAAGGTTGAAGCGGAGCCGAAGGGCCTACGGGAATATTATTCATCCGGATTGCGGTGATGGTCGGGGCTGTGGCTGCAGTGCTTAAGGTTATTCCGGTAATGCTTGGGGCTACCCCAAAATTGCTCGGCATGATACCAGTAATACTCAGCGATGTGCTAGACGTGATTTGCCTTGGGGCGGGGAAGGCTTCCCGGGTGAGTGGGCTGGGGGTGCTTGCAGCGGGTTGATCGGTTACTGGGGCGAGGGATTGCTCACAAGTGAATACCTTTCCGCTTACCAAGTGCCTGCCAGACAGCAGCAAATGGGTACAGCTCAAGATATGGATCACTGAGAAAACCGAGAGTACCATGGCGGGAGGAGTGGACGCTGATGAGTTGGTTAGGGCGGCGAAATACAAAGCCGATTAATCGTTGGATGTCCCAGACCAACTGTTTACTATTATTTGATGACAGGACAAAAGGATTGAGCAATCAGGTCGAGTGAGCATCAGTCCCTTTAGATACAGTCGCCTGCCACGATCCTCGTCCAGCAGGCGAGGCAAAGGGTATTTCGCCCAGGTGGAGTTTCGTTCAGTCGCGCTGCAAGTGACTGGCTACTCCTCAGCCTTCAGGCATGGCGAATGAAACCAGCTGTAACTCAGATCAAATAAATCAGGCCAGGAGTGTCTTTGGACGGGGTGGTTTTTTGACTAGCGGTAGTTTCAAATAGGGTTTTTCCTGATGATGGTTGTGGATTGGAACTTTGGTGGTGATAATGGTGAAATTTGAAGAGGAAGGAAAGATGTGGAGTTGTGTGATTGTTTTATTGGATTCCCTGGTTAATTAAGGCTGCTTCAAAATTACAAACCAACAGGAGAATTGACGCAAGGTACAGAAGGATTCAGTTTGCGACTGAAGGATCGCCAGCCCACTCGGATGGGTAGAGTCATCCACCCGCCCATTGGTTCATAACATAGCAGATATGGTCCCACAGCAGCTTTTTCCCCCGAGACGCTGGGCTAAATAGCTTGGTTGGCCGATGAGAGAGAAAGGCACGTGTTATGCGCCGGGCGGGCAAGCCAACGCGTCCAATCATCCTGCTAAAGCTAAGAATTACGCGTCGCCGATGTCCGAGGTCTCAGTCGTTTCTGTGGACCGGAATGGCGACCAGATGCGCCCAAGGCCGCTTAACCTGGCAGGCAGACTTAGACGAGTCTCTCAAGACTTGCGGGCGGGTCAGTTTGTGCAGGTGTCATCTTGTGTGGGTGTGGCAGGCGCGATGTTACTTAGTCACAGCCTGGCAATGTGCATCCGGGTTCTGGTAGTTACGCATCGAGGACTATCTATCCAGAATTCGTTGCAAGTTTTTTTTCCCTCAATGAGAGCCACTGAAATTTTATGATTTGACGCTGGTCATAATCCTCAGATTCAACGATGGGTGGCTTCCCAAGCAAGTGATGGACGACCCATCTGAATGTGTGGATATGTATTATCTCGGACTATCTGGCACCGGAGGACAAGCCTTCACTAGGGCAATTATACTAGGATCTCATGAATCTCTGTTGGCGGTGGCAATGTCGCCTCAATGACGCTATATTGGCAAGTGGGTGAAGGGCCAGATACCGTCATCCCACTCAGCGTTTAGTTATCCCAATCGTTGACCATAATCCGGTGCGACTTGCGAGCGCAGCGTCTGGAGAAAACATTCTAATCCCCCCCCCTTGTTTTTTTCTTCGTCCTACATAATCAATAGCTCAAGCAGCAAGGGTTTGAGGAGGATTCTAACCCTAACCCTATCATTTTTTGATCATCATAGCACCTACTTCTGGCTAGAAATATATTCCAGCTCTCTGACCTAGTTTCAAATAATCGTGCCGCCTTGTCGCACAGGTTGACGAGTAGACTGTTACCTTATAAACAAGGGTCTTCTAATTATCTGTCCCAGAAAAGACCCCTATGATTGCAAGCTGCCTTCTAAGTATTCGTCCCTCCAAGATGCGCTGCCGCCAGCCTGCAATGAGGATGTCGTATGATAAAGAAAATCATCACAACTCACTGTACATCCTTTGGTTGCGCATCAAGGGATATTGAGCCTTTGAGCCTTCTTCAAGACCCACTGTTGCGTGCCAAAGGGGTTTGCTGACAAATTGCGCAGCTCGCAGCACAAATTGAATGTGAAACTTGTCCGCGGAGGGTTTGTGGCAAGTTGAGATTGTCCCCTCAAAAGTTACAATCATATTCGACAGTCTCCCCGCAGAGCAGGACATTGGATACCGCGCCTCGGGTTCACAGTCACGACGAATCGATCGGGAGAATGAGTGCGGACGAGACGCTGAAGAAGAAAGCTGTGACGATCGAGGATGACATGGAGGAAGATTTTGACGACTTGTTGGAGAAGTTCCAAGCCCCTTCGACGAGTACGGCGGGGGAGAAGAAGCAGAAGGAAGAGCAGGGACATCGTACAGAGAAATCGAGCGAGCGGGTTGGTGGACAGCAGACGGCCTCAGAGGACTGGCGGAGCCCGGAAACATCTTCCGAAGACTTTGCACGAGACCTGGCGGAGGGAATGGAGGCCTTGCTCGCTGGAATGAAGCAGGAAGACGGCGGCCAGTTCCAGAAACATCTCGAGGCTCTCGTCGACGCCGACGGAGGCCTCAAGGGCGCTACTGACTTGCTCGATGCACTCAATCAGAACCAAAACCACCCCTCCTCCTCCTCCTCCTCCTCTGCCCATCCCAATCATCCTACCTCCCAAAACGAGTCTCAAAACTTTCAGGCCGCTATCCAGGAGACAATGGAAAAACTCAAACAATCCGACCATTCTGCTAAAGTATAAACTCGAATACTCATCCTTCATTCTCATCAGGTTTGATAAAATATATGATGATACATACACAGATATCCTAGAACAAATTTATCTTGATACGCATTCGCTCCTTGCTGACTAATTTTTTTTTCGTCACATGAACAGGCCAAGAACAGTCCATCAGCTGTAGATGAGGAAGACGAGAAGCTCTCGGCCTTATTCGAGAAGATGATGGGAGGTGAGAACGGGCTGCCGGACGAAACCCAACTGCAAACGATCCTGCAGTCCTTCATGGAAGAACTGATGTCGAAAGAGATCATGTATGAGCCCCTGAAGGATATGAATCGCCTGGTAAGCTTTTAATTGCGCCTCCTTTCTTGACGCCCTCCCGCTTCCATTAACTGATGTTCAATCACATTCAAAACGAAACCAGTTCCCGGATTTTATCAAGGAAAACCGTAGCACCTTATCTCCAGAAGACTTGCAGAGATACGAAACTCAATCGGAAATTATCCAACAGGTGTTGCAAAAATTCGAGGACCCAAATTGGGATGCCGAGGAGAAGGCTGGCGGAGATAAGTTTGCCGCAAATCAAAAGCAGGTCATTGACCTCCTCACTAAAATGCAGGATTGTGGTCCTCCTCCCAAGGAAATTTTGGGTGATATGCCTGCAGGTACGTCCTCTTCACCTCTTCATCTCCATACCAAAATACCAAGCTTATGAGCAAAATGTGTGGTTGATTTATCGGCCTTCAACAGGCGTGTTTGGCGAAGATGGTTTACCCAATGCTGAACAGTGTTTGATCTCATAGCAGCATCCTTCTCACTCCATTGTGCTACCTCTGTGTCTTTCCCTTCGTCAAAAAAACTCCTGTACAATCTCGAGCCCACGCATCAATTATTTAATGAATACGATATCACATGCAACGGTGAGCATGTATTGCCAACACCGGCCGTAGTTCCGAATAAAGAACAAGTCACCATGGTTCGTTTATATTTCCCCCTTGGAGAGCAAGAATCCAGTGATTGTGATTGCGAGATAATGAGGAAATGAATGCAGACAAGATTAGCAGGGATAAACATGATTGGACCAGGGGAAGAAGAATACAACTGGCAGAGGAAGACTGCGGGTCAGTGGTTGTTGGAGCTACCAGCCCACGGACAGAGGGGGGAAAGGATCTGTACGAGAGGGGCGTTGAGATGGTCCGGGGAAGGCCAACTGCAAGCGAGAAGCCTGACTGACGAAGGCCGGTTGATTTCCGCAATGCTTCGGCGCCCTCCAACGCTGGAGAAGAAAATAATAAGAATTTATTTAATGTAGCCAGGAGGGTAATTTGACATGATTGCGTTGGGTAGGAGAAGGGCAGGGCCAAGAGGGTGGGGGTTATATACCGGAGGGTCCAGCCGAGGTTAGGGTTATGTCGGATGCGCAGGGGCAGGGGGGAAGGGGGCCAGGGACTGCTGCGGCCCCGTGTGCTTCCGGGTGCTGTGCGGAACAGCACTGCAAGGGGGGCTTGGCTCGCGATGATCGACCTGGTGACTGCTGTGGTCCGCTCCGCTTGGCCGAAAACACTCGGAATACCACCAACGCACCCACGATGTCGATGTTGTTTCCTAACATGGCCTCTCTGGCCAACTCTCTGTCCCCCTCCCTCCCAGGCCTCAGCCCCTCCCTCCCCTCCTTGAAGCTTGCAAGTTGAGTCCTCACCCCTTCTCTTTTCAATATGCCGCCCCGCTGCTTGCTTGGAAGCTGAAACTTTGTATGACGTACTTCAGGCATCGTCGATGATGCCAAGTCCAAGGCCAAGCAAATCGAAAGCAAGTCCAAGGAAGGCATCGAAGGCGCCAAGGCCCAAATCTCGTCCGAGGCCGACGCCTTGAGGTCCAAGGTCGCTTCTGCCGCCGGCGTCGGTGCCGCTTCCAAGGCCACCATCGAGCTCTACTCGCCCAAGTATTACGCTGCTTGTGCCGGCGGTGGTGTGCTGGCTTGTGGTCTTACTCACGCCCTCGTCACCCCCCTCGATTTGGTCAAATGTCGAAGACAAGTAAGCCTGCTCCTCATCACCACACTTCGCGTCCATCCCAGTGTGATCGGAGGCACATTTCTCATTTGTCTTGCATGCATGCTGTCCCAATAGGTCGACAAGACACTCTACAAAGGTAACATGGACGGTTGGGCCAAGATCTACAAGTCCGGTGGATTGAGCGGGCTCTAGTGAGACACTCTATCTCACCACTTGCCCAGGTGTGCCAAACGCTCATCCTATCTTTTTTTTTTTCACCACCTCAAGCACCGGTATAGGCCCTACCTGGGTTGGTTACTCAATCCAAGGTGCTTGTAAATATGGATTCTACGAATATTTCAAGAAAAAGTTAGTTATGTTTATCTTAACTTTGGTGACTGAACAACTTCTGAGCTCTGTCTTTCTTTCCAAGATACGCCGACGCGGTTGGACCAGCCAATGCCGTCAAATACAAAGATGCCATCTACCTGGCCGGTTCAGCCTCGGCCGAATTGATTGCCGATGCGGCCTACGTGCCGATGGAAGCCGTCAAGGTCCGGATGCAAACCACCATCCCGCCTTTTGCCACAGGAATGGTGGATGGATTCAAGAAGTTTGTTGCTGTTGAGGGCACGGGCGGCCTGTACAAGTCCCTCAGCTCGCTCTGGTCTCGTCAAATCCCCTACACCATGATGAAGTTCTGGTCTTTCGAAGCTACCGTCACCAAGATTTACGCTTCGCTCGGCAAACCTAAAGACTCGTACAACAAGGTAAAGCATCCGCGTCTCGCCCTCCCAGTCTCAAATCCGTGTCATCCTGACTGTCAATTTTGCCTCGATTGCAGCTCCAACAATTGGGAGTCTCCTTCGTTGGAGGCTACATCGCCGGTGTTTTCTGTGCTGTTGTATCTCAGTGAGTCAGACTGATCTGCATACATAAGTGACATACTTGGGTAACGGACGGCTGACAATCTTTTGGCGTCATGTTTCTCCATCAGCCCCGCGGATACGATGGTCTCGAAGTTGAATGCTGTTGGTAAGGAAGGATCGGCCAAGCCTAGTGTTGGCTCGATCTACAAGGAAATTGGGTTCGGTGGGCTCTGGGCTGGTCTCGGCACACGTATCGTCATGATTGGTACTTTGACCGCTCTGCAATGGTCCGTTTTCTCTCTAGAGTCATCAGCAGCCCATGTGCCCCCCCACAGCCAACTGACATGTGTGACATGCGATCTTGTTAGGCTCATCTACGACTATGTCAAGGTCGCCTTCGGATTGCCCACCACGGGCTCTGCCGAGCCTCAAAAGAAGTGAAGATTTTATATATATATATAAATGATCTTCCTTCATTTGGTTGTCTTTGGTTTTTCCTATCACTATGGTAATTTCACGAGATACTCTCTCTCTTGTCTCATGGCATTTTTTCAAACCAAACAAGAAATTAGATTTATTTTTTTTTTTTGAAAGAAGGACACAAGCACATCCTAAATCTATAGCCATATCCTATGCTAGTACTGAGTCAGGCCCCATAAGAGGAACACAGAGAGGGCTGTCCACCTTCAGGACGGTCAAACTGCTCGCAGGTCATTCTCATTCACACAAGTGGCGCAAACTTCTAGCCTGAAAACATGGTTGCTGGAGTGTGCTGCCGTGCTTGCTTGTGCAAGAAGTCACAGAAGGGGGGGACCAGCAGGCCGAAAATCGGCGCACCAAGCCGTCCTGCATGTTCCTATCGCCGGCTGCCCTCCGGCGTGTGTTAAAACCATAATATGCCCCCTCTCTCCTCCAGCTCCAAAACTTGAGTGCCCGGCAGTATCGATGGTCGGATCTGGACGCAAGAAAAATGAATGCCCTCGGCCAGGATCGAACTGGCGATCTCCGGATGCCTCGCCTGCTACCAGACGATCACATGTATTACCCCGCAGAGGAATATGAGACCGGCGCTCTAACCAGCTGAGCCACGAAGGCGATGACGTCGCCTCATGAGTGCACAATCCATTCAGACCACACGGGAAAACGGCCTTGTCAAGTCTCCCTTTTTTTTTTTTTTTGCGTTGGTAATTGGTTGGTTGGTCGTGGACCGAGTCTTTCTCGCACGCAAGAGATATTTTGGTGCTTGTTGGGACGGGGGTGGGGGTTGCCTTGTAACCCTTCCTTCTTGTGCTTCTAGTATGGGGTTGCTTTTTCTCTCCGGAAGTTATGCCTCCCTCAAGCCCCCAACAAATTATCATCTCTTGTTGTCCTCACTCCTTGAGTCTCGTCATCATCCTTCTTATCTCATTCTACTTGCGTCGTACAACAAAAATGCCCGACATATTGGCTGCCCGGTATCCGTGCCCACGTGCCCAGGGGTACGGAACCCGGATCTCCTCGAACACCGACACTTCGAGTCCCATCCCTACCGGTGTGGAAACGCCCGTCGTCCTGTCTTTCCTGCAGCTATCTTCTCCGATACTGCTGCAAACTGGAGGGCCAGACTTGCTTGCTCAAACATATGAAGACCGCTTCTCCGGCAACTTTTTCCCCATCGACAACAGCATCCTCGTTCTCAAAAAAACCCTAGTCATCCGAAACAGCACTTTAAAAAACAGCCTCTGGGTTTTTTTTTCTATTTTCTTTTTTTTTTTTTAAAAAAAAAAAAAATGCAATTCTCTGGCTTGATCGCGTTCCTTGGGCTGCTCTTGATCCAGAGCCAGACCGCACAATCCACTTTCGTCTGCAACGATCGCAAATTCCCGAAAGCCAAGACGGGCTTTTGTGTGCGAAAGGCTAAGACTCCCACCGAGAGGCGCCATTTATACTATGGTAAGTGCTGTGCCCCTGCCTTGATGAAGTATACAGATATGATGTTGACCTTTGCTTCTCTCGCCTCTTTCCTAGCCGTCCTGGCCAACAAGGTGGGCAAATCAAAGGACCAATTTACTTGCACCGATGTCCAAGTCATAACTGGGCCCACCGAGACCAGATGGTGCTGTAAAGTAACCAAAACTCCCCATCAAGAGGACGGATTCGTAAGTCTTATTCCTCTTTCAAAAATACTCTGTCTTTGACAAATCAATACACACACACACACACACACAAGAGACGTGCACACTGATATTTCTTATATCCACATTTTGAATGCGTTTTAGACTTATTTCGTAGAACAGGAGTTAAAAGACCTCTGCTACAATCTGGAAGAAAAATAAGACAAAAATAAGACAAAAAGAATAAAAAGTGAATGTTCTTCTTGCCAGTGTTGCAATACGGAACTTGTAAATAGACAACGTTTCGAATCAGTCATGATTTTTTTGCCTCATCACGTATATGTTATGATGAATTTCTTCTGTATCTTGTAAAGCAAATTGATGTACAACATCATCATCATCATCTATAGGACTTTTTTGTTGCCATCAATTGTTCTGGTGATATCCCCCCTGGTCACTGAAGCACATGGCCGGCAGGTCTCATAACGCACTAGCTCCCGAATGTAAAAATGGCCAAAATGGCCGCCCGGTATCCGTGCCCGCCGGTACGGAACCTGGGTATCCTCGAATACCGACGCTTCGGGCCCCATCCCTACCGATGCGGAAGCGCCGGTCGTCTGGTCTTCCCTCCAGCTATCTTCTCGGATACAAATTGGACGCTGGATGGCGATGCTTGCTTGCTCAAATATATCAAGGGCGCTTCTCCGGCTCCCTTCTTCTCCATCACTAACAACATCCTCATTCCCAAAAAAACCCTAGTCACCCAAAAAAGCACTTTAAAAGTAGTCTCTAGTTTTTTTCTTTTTTTTTATGCAATTCTCTGGCTTGATTGTGTTCCTTGGGTTGCTTCTGATCCAGAGCCAGACTGCCCAATGTACCTTTGTGTGCAATGATAAGGGCAGACTCCCGGACGCCAAGACGGGCTATTGTATGCGAACTATGAATCTTCGCGGCAGGGACGTATACGTTGGTAAGTGCTGTGCCCCTCCCTTGGTGAAGTATAAATGTATGATGTTGACGTTTGCTTCTATGGCCCCTTTCCCAGCTGTCCTGGCTGCCCCGGTGGACATATCAAAGGCCAAGTTTACTTGCACCCATATGTCTGTCTTCACTCAGCCCACCAAGTCCAGATGGTGCTGTAAAGTAGCCAAACCTCCTCATACAGACGTAATACTCGTAAGTCTTTTTCCTCTTTCAAAAAAAAAACTCAGTCTTTGACAAATCAATACACACACAC
>SMGU01001981.1:0-23074 GCA_004348175.1 Puccinia novopanici | reverse complement strand
TTTTAGGTCATTCTATAGCCTTCTAGACATTTTCTCATAAGTGCATTGAGTGTGAAAAAATCCAAAAAAAAATCCAACAGACAGATCCGAGCCAAGCCAGACCAACACCTCTGAGAACTGAGGTGCACAACCTTTGCCAGATTTGAGTTTAAACTCAAATCAAGCAAGGTTGCAGTCAAAACTGAGTTTTGACGCAATATTTTCAGTTTTAACTCTGTCCCAACTCAAAAACCTTGCAGAATTAGGGTTTTGGGCAACATTGTATCTCATCCGTTGTGAAGTCGGATTTCTAACTACATCAATTTTTTTACGGTTTTTGTCTGGTATTTCAACCAACACTGGGCCCGCTACGCTAACGGTAGCGTTAGCGCAGCGTAGCGTAGCGTAAAACGCTAACAGCTAACGACTTTTGTCGTAGCCGTTAGCAGTTTTGCGCTAACGCTAACGGAACGAGGCCAAAAAATGGCCTCGTTATGCTACGCTACGCTGTTTTGTAGCGGAAATAGCCGCTACAACGCTGTAGCGTAGCGTAACGCAGCGTAGCGCCTGTAGCGGCCTGTAGCGCCGCTAACGCTACAGCGTTGGTGGAAGAAAAAAAAAACCGCTACGCTACGCTATTTGGCCCTGTAGCGTAGCGGCCCACCGTTGTTTCAACCTGTCATTTAAAAACCACTTGAAACTTTGAATCTTCACCTGTGGTGTAGTTCCGCGCAAGCTAAGGACTTTAGAGCATCCACCCTTGTCTCTGTAAATGTCAGCTATGTGTATGAAACTTGGGGATCCAATGGATAGGCCAAGTACTATCACTGTGCTGAGAGTAAATTAAAGTAAAGATTACTCCTTACTACCAGGTGTTTTACTACACTAGTTGAACTCTAGTCCCCTTGTGACCCAATCAAAGATGGCGGAAGGTTGGAAATACTCTTTAGGCTCAACTTACTTGATATACAAGTGTAGAAGACAGGGGTGACAGCTGGGTAAAAGCTGTGCTTACAAGAAGAAGCAATATAATTGCTAAGAGCAGTTGGCAAGCACTTGAACTGATTGGCTACTTGTCAGAGGTGGTGGTCTTTCTGCAACTACTTTTAAGGAATAAGAGAAAGCTTTTAAATGGGAGGTTTTAATAAGACTGACTTCTACTCCAGTGGTAAAAAGGTTGGTGAGGGGGAGATGGAGCACTACTCTGAAAGTAGGAGGAGGGAATTCACTGCACTATATATTTATGCAGGGTTGAATCACTGAGGATCCATCTCAAGCCAAAAGAGGCTACTTTTATATTCTAGAGGTCTCCCAGGAAGCTACAGGAGAGCCTATGGTGTGATTCACCATTCTTACACCAAATGATGCCATAATGGTGTCATATTGCACCATAATAGCTCAATTGAGTACTTCAATTCATTCTACATCCCCATGACCTCATGCTGCATTGTTATAACCAATTGCATCATGTGTCAGCTATTTGAATAGAATGAAATGGAAAGAGTTCTCACAGACTGTTTTATGCGGAACTTTCTCATGTTTGATCTAATTTCAATTATTGTATTTCTCGATTTGCTTGGATTTTTTTAAATTTTTTTCGCTTGGAGTTATGCACTTAGGATTTTTTTTTAGTTGGCGCGGAGATTGTCTTTTTTTATTTATTTTGGATTGGGTCATGTTGCATTACCAAGTGTGAACTCAGAGTGGAGGTCATGCAATCTTCCGGCTTCACCGGCACACAGCACTGCTGCATGGAGTCACATTGCAGCAGCCAATGCCTTCAACTGACAAGGTTGATGAAGCCACACCCACAATCCAATCCAATCCGCCTTTCTCCTCCATCCCAGCTCACCAGGGATGGTTTTTGTCTTGTATCCCCGGCAACAAAGGTGGCGGTGGTTTGGATGTTGCTGAAAGGATTCTCCCTGCCGTCCATCTGCAACACCCTTAGCTACTCGATTTCCCTGCAGTCACTCACCCAATGGAAATAACTGTACAAAGTTACTCGCGCTGTCATACGGGACCCAGACAGGTATGAGGGACAAGGCCGGCAAAAGCTACTGACAAGCGAGGACTCTCAGTTTATGATTCAACTGGTCCGGGATGAGCCGGGGCTTTTTCTGTCGGAAATTTGGGAGAAAGTCTATGATGGAACCTGTGTCGTTTTGAGTCTCCAGGCCATACAAGACAACCTCGTGAACCAACTTTCGATCACATTGAAGAAGGGCGAGACAGTCAACTCCAGAAAGTGTTTGGTCACGAAGTTCTCTTGGGTTGAAAAAATGTGGTTTGTGCCGGCTGAATTCCTGGTTTTACAGGTGATTCATTTTTTTATAATGTTGGAGTTGTCATGCTCTTGATAAAGATTCTGACGGGAAATTTGGCTGCATTCTTTTCAGACAAGAGTGCCGTCTGCGATTGCGAGCTTCTCCGCACCTTTGTCAGATCTACCCGTGGCACCTCGGCTCACTGATTAATTGTCCGCCAAAATCCCCAACGCTACAGCATTTTGCCTGCGATTGGGCTTAATGGAGTTCTAGCTGTAACGGTGCAACATGATACTTTCAATAGGAAGAAGTACGAGCACTTCCTCAAACACGACTTGGTCAGTTTGCTTGGTTCACTTTATCCATATGGCCCATCTGACACATGCCCCCAGCTGCCCCAATGAACAGGTACCCAGCGCCAATTCAGTGCTTGTGTGTGACAATGCACAAATCCACAGAGGATCACGAGTCAAGCAGCTTTGTATGGAAGCAGGGTTAAGCTGATTTATCTCCCCCATACTGCCCAGAGCTCACCGCATTGAGCTCTGTTTCGCTGCTATGAAATCCAGACTTGGCACACTCAGGTCATGTCTTACTCATTGGACCCTGAGTGGGAGGTCCGATCCACTTTTCCCATGTAGTCACCAGTTCTTTGTTGCGCAATCTTTACAAACACTGTGGATATGATCTTCCGCCTGAATAGTTTTTTTGTTCCTCCCAACATGTGCAATATGAAGAAAACACGCCTTACCCTTCTCTATTAGGTTTTTGATCAATTGCCCTGGTTTAATCTGAGCAAGAGTACTGCACAATCAGTACTTGGACTCAAGAACATTTCGCAGGGGCACTGGCAAGCAACATGGTGAAATCATGATCTTCTGGCCTCCAAACATGGATTCTTTGACACTCGTACTCTGAAATAGTAACCACAGGGGCAGTGGAGGATTTAATGTTCCCAGACTGAGTCGCTGCACCTGACCCATAATGACTAACTCAGCTGAGGATATGTCTCAAGCCGGTGGAGATGGTGGAGGTTGGGATACATGGGTGGAATGGGTGTTTAAATGCTCATCTGTACATTGCACTGTATACAGTACGTCAATTAACATGGGCATTCTTTATTGACTGACATAAACTATTTTTGCTGTTAAGATTCAGAAACATTCTTCTGCATATTGGGTTTGTTACAAGGAATACATGACAAACATTTGGAGCCATATAGAAGATAGTGGAGACAGCAAAGAGACCAGAGAGTGGAGACAGAAAAGACCAGAGAGTGGAGACAGCAAAGAGACCAGAGAGTGGAGACAGCAAAGAGACCAGAGAGTGGAGACAGCAAAGAGAACAGAGAGTGGAGACAGCAAAGACAGCAATAGACTTCAAGTGGAACTTGAAGAAACTCAATCGTGAAAAGTGAGTTTTACAAGATGGATTGACTAAGCATGTTGAGAAGCCAATTCATGCTCATACTTGGCAACATTGTCAAATAACATGGTGACAACACCAAGGGTGAGGCCAAGCTCCTTAATGTCACTTCGCGCAAGCCCGGGTGACTTGAAAACCTTGTGCGAATGGAAACCATTTGCCAAGAGGATCTCGATGGTGTGTTTGCGGTCTCAAATGCCAAGAAAATTGACATAACCCTCAATGTGTGACTCATTGGGTGGGGATGATATCGGGGCCTCAGAGCGGGTTCTGGGAAGATCCCTTGTGAGTGGTCTTCATGCCAATGAGGTCGGCGAGAAATTGGATGTTTGAAGCCGAGATGGTTGAAGTCAAACAAGTTGCACTGTCGGAAGTGTCATGGGTAAGGCGAGCTTCTTGGCAGGTGAGAGTTTGATGTAGGGGAGTGAGCTTGGGGCAAGTCCACCAAAACACCGTCCTTGCACTCCATCTAAACTCAAAAATTGTCACCATTAGTGACATTGCATTGCACACCATAAGAGAAGCCTGAGTAATGTTGCTCACCAAAGCTTTGGCCCAAATTGAGCATGCATCCGCTGTCAAGAGGATGTAGCGAGAATGGTTTGCTGGGTCAAGAAAATGGGCAGGTGCCAATTGTAATTGGTATTGACAACGTGGAAGTCATAGAGCTTGTTCATGTGGAGGTTCAACGTGTCCCACTCTGCGGGATTGAGTTCATCCTGATCCTCATCTCCAAGTCGTCCTCAGCTGCCTTGCGCTTTGTTGAGTTTTTTTTTTGCCGCCTCGTTGCGTAAAGCCTGAGCCGCCAGGAGGTCCTCCATTACAGCACGTTTGGCTGCTTTGGATGGATTCTCCATCTTGATTAACAGTGCCACCTTGGTCCTCCAATATTGCAAGCCTCGTCAAGCCACTCACGGCATTGGCTTGCGGTATTGATCTTGGTGTTGTCCTTCTTAGCGTATGTCATACGCTGAGTCATTCTAATCAAACAAAGCGTTGAGCCTAACCAAAAGGCTACGAGACTGGCTGAATGGCTACAGTCCGACTAGAATGTTACAGTGTCACATACCACCCTGTGACAGCGTAGTTGGGCAGCGAGCAATACTGCCATACCAATAAATCGTTTGGGGATGAGCGGTGAGCCCCTTCACAAGAACCGGCCCAGCGCGGGGAAAATGATTGCACGCAGTGATCACTTCGCTTGGAAATCCTTGAATGAGGTGACTTCAACCAACACGATGACAGGGACATCTTGGGAGGAGTTGACCGTCCCCCAAATCTTCTTCTTGGCTTGACCCGATGCCGATTGGTTTTTCTTGGCTGAAAATAGGCGGAAGCAAACCAATATCTTCACCAGCTTGCCCTTTTTTGGAATTTAACCATCAGAATATTATTTTGAATGACCCATGTCAAGGTTAAGCAATGGAACTCACACGATGGTCCTCTGGAATCCTCTGCTGAATAGCAGGCTGGCTCATGGGCCAATTTGACTTGGGGGGGAGGTGAGTTGTAGTCCTTCAACGTGGTTGGGAGGCTGCCAAGCTGGGAGTCATTGGAGCCGCCGTTAATCACCATTTTCGATGTTGGGCAAGGAGTTCCAGGGACCATATTGGGGGATTTGCTGTCAGGATAGGGAGATTGATTGTGCTTCAAGTTGGTGGAATGGGAAGGAGTTCGAGATTCAAGTGGACAAAAATAATTATATTCTGCCATCTTGGTTAGCTATGGAATGCGACAAGAAATTTGGACTAATAATATGGAGACTGGGAGAGGCAATGAGTAACGGATGCCCTTATCTTGGGTATCCTTACAAAACAAACTTCCTTTGAGCAATATTGATGACTGGTAACCACGGCCATGGGTATGGCATCCAACCTGCTGATATGACCAGATAAGAGCGGAGTTGGAGTGGTAGACACATGCTTTCAAAGATTTTGGGAACTCTGTTTGGTTGAAGCCTGCACCAGGAAAATCTTATTTTTTATAGTTATAAGAAATATTTGCACAAAAAAAATTGAAAAATCCAAGCAATTCGAGAAATACAATATGTTACTATTGAAATTGTACTACAATATAATTGTGTTCAATTGGGATTGTATTATAATTGAAATCTGGCAGAAATCTCCTCTCTCATAATAAGATTTGAAATATATGTACATATTCATTTTATGTGTAAATTTTGTATGTAACTATGATATTTACATATTTACTGTTCAGTCTACAGTAATGATTATTCTTCAATACTGCTTATGGTTCTTTTGAGTTATGACAAAGTACCAGAAGGAGTATAATTTTAAGGGTGGTCCCAGTGGGTAACCCTAGGTAAAATTACATGAGAAATCCATTTCTGAGATAATATTCAAGGATTTCTTAATATTGCATAAGATACAATATTATTATTACAATATGCAGTCTTTTGGATACTCTGGAGTATCTCTAAGGCTGACAATCAGAGTTACACACCCTCCTTGGCATCCATCAGTATATATCACCAACCACCACTATCATTTACATATCACACTCTTTTACACAACCAGTACATACTACATACACAACAACCACCCAATACACTCAATCACATGGACATGCACAATGCATGCAGGCTAAAATAGTGGATTTTCCAAGATCTGATCTAGTTTATGGTGTTTGGTCTAAGCACATGACTCTTGCAGATACCATGCGGTGTCATGCAGTGTTATGCAGGTTGTCAACCACAGAGGTAATATCACCATACCTGATATTACCCAATTAGTTACAAAGAAGTTAAATCAATCATAATTCCATAATTCACTTGAATAAATTATGTAATGGAGGACTTCCCGTCGCCCAGATTGCTTAATCTGGAACTTCTATTTCTAAATTCCAAACTTTGTTTGGTGATGAAAATTGAAAAGAGTCAGGTTCCCACCACCAAACAAAGTTTGGAATTTAGATTTAGCCCGTCCAAATTAAGCATTCCAGACCAACGGGAAGTCCTCCAATAAGTTGTTATAGAATTAGAATCAATACAATACAACATGTAATATAATTTATTCTGATGAATATTGAAGAAATAAAACTATAATGTGCATTTAACTGAAATTTACAGAGCAATAACCTTATCTAAACCTTATTTGAACTTCACATATTATTTATGAATAGCTTTGTTAAGTTTTTCCCAGTTTTTTCTGGCCATCAATGTTTTGTCTGGTTTTTCCAGGTTTTGTTTTGTTACCACATATTTTGTCTATTTATTTATTCTTTATTTTTATTATTATATTTTACCTGAAAATATAACATAAAAATAACTTAAAATACAAAATATGTGTCATAAGTATGTCTATATAATTTAGAATTGTTATAACTTATTTATTAAAAGTATAACAACTCCTTGGATCAGTACTTATACTGATGCGCCATCAGGAGGAGATAACAAGTGTTTATCAACCTTAACACCATCCAATGATGGGCAGAAACTCAAAGTTAATTACCATCCATGATCTGAGCGCTTCCAGGAAGGAGATAGCAATGTTTATCAACCTTAAACACATCCTTGATGTGTCCTTTAATTTAAATCTAAAGACCATGGATCTGCTTACTCAAACCTTGCACTGCTCCATTGGATCAACCATTGATGATCATGATCCCTGAGCACATCAGAGCCATTCCAGTGCATCCCATGAGCGCTTCAGAGGCACTTTTGAGAATATTGAAGCACCTGCTTCCTCTGGTATTTTCCCCCAGTCAATCAGGTCCCCCAGAAAGTGCATTCAGCCCCAGATATTTTGTCAACACTCCCTTGGATTTTCCATCAATTATCCCCACAGCTTTGTATAGTGTTCTTGCCATTGGACTGCGAATCCATCATCATCCACACTGTCAATTGTCTGTTCTGAACCCTTCTGTAGTGACTGCCACAAGTCTTGAGGCTCAACTGGAAACCAGATTCCCTAAGTTGTTAGACCTTCCCTTGCGGGACTCACCAACCCAGTAAGTGTCATCACTTACTACTCCTTGTGACCTGTCTGTCTCAGCAGGAAGAATCCTTGTATACTTACAGGATTTCCCTCCCTATAAGGTTGAGAAGAGCTTTGCAAGATTTAAATACTTGAAGCTAATTACCCATTACCCATTACACTTACTGGAAAACCCTTACACTAACCACCAGGGCTGTTTCCTTGACACTTGCATGCAAGTGCTTTCTCTTAACTCAGTCATAAACTGAGCTGATAACTGTTATGTTTTTTTTGTAAGTCATTTGCAAGTTTTCCCTGATTGTTGGTGAACTTGTTCCCAAGTTCAGTTGATATCCTCCGCAATTCAACTACAAATATTTGGTAACTTGGTTACAACTTGGCTTCATGACATGTCAAAATCACATCCAACCCTTCACAAAGATAAAGAAAGCCCTTGGTCATGATGCAATCACAGTGCTTTGAGGAACAGCCAAGAGTAAAAATCAGGTTGATTATGTAAAGCATGTTGTGGTTCTGTGACACCTGTGTTTCTGAGGGCTGTGAGTCTTCCCTGTCACCATAACATACGGCCGTACGTTATGGTGACAAGATACCAGCTGCACGCAGAGGGGTTTCTGCTCTGTAGTTTCAGCAAATGCAAAGGAAAAAACTCAACATGATAGACTTGAAATATTTTAAGACAGGCTTGGGGTAGATTAGAAGCAGGATTTGCTCATCTTTGGAGGAGGAAAAGGAGAGGATTGAATCACAGAGGCTAATTGGTTGGCCTTCCAAGTCTTTGTGTGTGTGGGTGTGGGTGGGTGTTTGAGAGACCAACTTGACACTGACTCAGCCAAACCAATTTTTTGTATTTTATTTCCAGCTTTCCCTGTGCAGTGATAGCATCAATTGCACTGTCAGGTTAGTTTAGAGCCAGGCTGAAAAGATGAATGAGGTGATTGAACAATGTGCAAAGTTTTGGTTTGATACCAAATATTTGTCATATGGAGGGTTGTGTTGGTGTTTTTAAGCTTCCTTTATTGCAGTTTTCAGGCATAATTGAGACTTTTAATACTGAATGGTGTCTGGTGGATGACTGTTTTCAAATCTCTAACAGACTTGGTTTATAAATTGGTGGAGGCTCAATAGCAAGGCTTTTATCCACATTCTCAATGTGATCGAATTATCAAAAAAGAATTTCAAGTTCATAAAATGGTGACAAAGATGATTTGAGCCATGAGCATTTCAAGGAAACACATACAGAATGCAGCATGAATGACATCATTTTCCTTATGATACTAAACAGTCTTTTGATACTTGAAATCTGATTTAAATAGAAATTGGTGGAGTCAAAAATAAGGCCTATTTTTTGTCAGGTGTCATGAAGATCTAAGTTATTGATGAGTAGAGGATGATAAAAGCTTGACTTGGACAACATATCAGGTTGATTGTTGAGCTTGACATCAACACCAGTTACAACCAACTTCATCATGAGTTCAACCTGACTTGTAAGGTACTTCAGACCTATATCCCCCTAGTTACCAACAGGTTATTCAAGAAAGTGAAGTGAAAGCACTTGCATGCAAGTGCCACAGAAACAGCCCTGGTGAATCATTCCAAACCACACTTATCAACACTCAGAGCACAACTTGTGTCCTTATAACACTTGTTAGTAGCATAGAGGCTGACACAGGTGCATGCAGTCTAATTTAGTGGATTTTCCAAGATCTGATCTAATTTAGTCTGTATTTGGCTGTGCATCAATCACCTCATCCCAGATTGGATCTAATTTAGTCTGTATGTGGCTGTGCATGATCACCTCATCCAAGATCTGAGCTATTTTAGTGGATTTTCCTTCTATGACACCACTTTTTTGACAGGCTGTGCAGGCACATGACCTGATGGCTGTGCAGTTTAGTTCAGTATTGGATTGTTCCATTGTGTTCCATGGCTTCTCCAGGCCAGCACAAATCCCTCATTCTGGCTAAATTCCCTCAATGCTGTGCAACCAGGCCAGCTAAAATCCCTCATTTCTTCTGTACCTTGTAGCTAAAATACCTCAATTTTGTCTATATAAGGGGCTCTCCTCCATCTGTTTCCCCTTCCTCACCAGATTCTGGCATCAAATTTTATTCACACCCTAATTAGTCTTTATCCCCTATAAACACTATCCATCTGGTCACTCTATATTATTAGCCCCTTCTATATTATAGCTTTACAATATTATTCACCCTTATATATATCATCAACCCCTTATATTCACTGTACTCAACCCTTTATATTAAACATTTCCTTCACTGGGGCTTAAACCCACTACCTCTACCCAACTTTATTCTCAGAGCCCGAGCCCTTACCAGCTAGGCTATTCACCCTTCTTTAAACTCCAACCCCTTCTCTCACTCTATATTATCCCATTACTAGGACCTGTGTTCAATCCCTGGTTGAAGCACTTGCTCCCTCACCTCACAACTCATTCCTCATCACACTCCTCATCACTCATCACTCATCACTCCTCATCACTCATCACTCCTCATCACTCATACTCCTCATCCATACTCATCACCACTCAACACCATCATCATCATCTCATCATCATTATCAACCTTCACTCACTCTCATATATATCATCTCACTTGGTCCACAGCCATCTCAAACCAGACCATCCCTATCACAATAAATAAACTGCCAAGCAATCTTGGTGGTCTTGTTTTCTGATAGCATAGAAGGGCAGTTCTTGCAACTCATCCATCCCTTCTCAATTCAGCAAAAGGGTTTCACAACACCTTTTGAGTCTTACACCGCATAAGAAGGATTTGCTAATGCAACGACAGGATTTGCTCAGAGAGTCTGTCCCTGATTGGAAGGATGTGCTCAGATAATCACAACCCTGAAGCAATTTTTTAAGCTTGGTTTCTTCATAAGTTAGAGTTTTTTTTTTTCATGGAATTGAGGGGTGATTTATGAGTGTTTGATTGTTTTGAAATTCCTTGATCAAATGATTAGTCATGGCAATATGGTTGACTGCTTGGCATTGCAACATGGTTGACTCTGCTTCTGGACGCTTCCCCCTTGTTGTGAGCTGTGGTAGATTGGCATCCTTGGAGAAATTTGTCTATGATTCCTTCTATTTGGTACCTTTTGACAAAATTTTCAAGCAGTCAATTTTGTAAGGCTTGATATTCAGTGTCGTTTCGAATTCTTTTCACCACCGCAAAAACAAAAGTAATGTCCATGAGGTTTGCGTGTAAATATTGAATTGAGTCTTTCACATGGTGCTTCTCCAATCTTTGAATACCCTTGACAACGTCCTGGTACATCTCATGATGCTCAATTGTGACTGAGGACATGAGGATCATGTCCTCAAAGGGAAGCTCTTCAAAACTTTGTGTGCTTTGAGGGGGACACCAGAGGGCTGTAAAAGCCGGCCATCTGGCCGGTTCCTGCAGCCAGAGGGCTGTAAAAGCCGGCCATCTGGCCGGTTCCTGCAGCCAGAGGGCTGTAGAAGCCGGCCATCTGGCCGGTTCCTGCAGCCAAGGGCTGTAGAAGCCAGCCATCTGGCCGGTTCCTGCAGCCAGAGGGCTGTAGAAGCCAGCCATCTGGCCGGTTCCTGCAGCCAGAGGGCTGTAGAAGCCGGCCATCTGGCCGGTTCCTGCAGCCAGAGGGCTGTAGAAGCCGGCCATCTGGCCGGTTCCTGCATCCAGAGGGCTGTAGAAGCCGGCCATCTGGCCGGTTCCTGCAGCCAGAGGGCTGTAGAAGCCGGCCATCTGGCCGGTTCCTACAGCCAGAGGGCTGTAAAAGCCGGCCATCTGGCTGGTTCCTATAGCCAGAGGCTGTAAAAGCCAGCCATCTGGCCGGTTCCTGCAGCCAGAGGGCTGTAGAAGCCGGCCATCTGGCCGGTTTCTAAAAATAAATAAAAAATAATTTTAAAAAAAAAAAAAAAAAACATAGGAGTTGATGAAATCAGTTTTGTGTTTTGTTGTTTTTTTTTTTTTTTTTGAGTGATGAAATAAAGGGGGAGGAATTATCTTAGAAAAATCTAGTGAAGAATTTTATTTTATTTTTATTCTTTTTTTACAGTGAGAAACCTATTTATGAGCACCAACCTGGCCCTTTAACTGGTTTTGGAATACCTGGGCTGCCACGCAGTGTGAAAAGCACCTACACAGTCTAACATTCCTCTGCTGAGTACCACAGGCATCCAGCATCCAGAAAAAACACAAGGTTGGTAGTGCAGGACTCCAGCATATTTACATTGAGGTTTGCACCACAATATAAATATGCCAACTACCTGCCAAGTAACACTGGTACCATGGCCGAGCAGTATCCATGGAGTGGTTAAGACTTGCCTCTCTCCCATCCTTTTTGGAGTGTGAGAAAGCTGGTCGGGACGGGTTTGATCCGGACGGAAGCAGAAAAAACTCACCATTGACACTGAACCCAGTCAGGACAAGCGCCGCCCGCTTGGGATATGGTGATGATGGAACCCACCAGTAACCCCCCACCCCCTTTTTATATTCTTTCCCCCTCCTGCACAAACCCAAGGGAGTGGTGGCGGGCAAGCGGTTGTGGGTGCAGGCTTTCAGCCCTTTGGGATGACTTAACCGGATGGCTGAAGCCCGTGCCCGCCATCTACCGCCATCTGGGTAAGCCATCCCTAAAGGCATTGCCCTTGGGCATGACTTACCCGGATCTTCCTCAAACACTAAAACCACAAGGCCATCCTTGGGGGATTCAAATGTGGCTTGAAGACTGGCGCAAAGCTCGGCTCTTGGACTGCCGCGTTCATCCGCTCGCCCAAAGAAGCTTTCATGCTGCTTCCTCCTATTGAACATCACAAGTCTCTGGCAGGTGCTCTAGGTGCCTCACTTTTTTGTGCGTGTTGTTCCCTTTTCAGCGCGGCTACACTGCACGGAGACAAACTCAAATGAAATGTAGACCATTGACTTGATATCTGCCTTTACCAGATCATCAATTGTTCCCTATCCTATCCCCTCACCATCGTCTATACTTGGAGCCAGAGCTACACATGTGCATTGGAACAAACCAACACGGATTAGATAAACATGTCTTCGAACCAATACTAGTCGGAACTCACTCTTGTATATTGCTGGTAGGACATGGCTCGCTATATGCCTTGGCCACTCGCACCTTCTTGGCTGATGTAGATACTCTCATCAGGCAAAACAGATGGGATGATGCCTTGACTGGCTAGTCAGTCAAACGATGCACTCATTGGGGCACATCTTCTACACCTTACCCGCACAACGAACCCAGCTACATAATACTGCACAGCTGAATCAGTGCATTACATTTACCACAATATCTTGTTCCACTATCTGTTTGAAACTCAATTTGATGAGGCCGGTGTCAGCCTCTATGCTACTAACCAAGTGATTATGAGCACTGGTTGTGCTATGAGTGATTGATTTAGTGGTGGTTTGGTACGTGAAAGGTTTAATTCCTATAAATAATAATTATTAAAGATAATTAGCTTCAAGTATTTAAATCTTGCAAAGCTTCTTCTCAACCTTTTCAGGGAGGGAAATCCCGTAAGTATACGTGGATTCTTCCTGCTGAGACAGTCAGGGAATATTCTAGAGCTTGTAAGTGGCTATCACTTACGTGTTGGCCTTAATAGGTGTTGGAGTGCAACTAACAACTGGTGGTAGTAGTTCAGATGCGCTTCAAGACTTATATTAAGTCACTACAAGTGGATTCAGAGCAGACAATAAGTGTGGATGATGGTGGATGAGTGATCCAGTGGTCAAGAACACTAGTTAAGGCTGCTGGGATAATTTATGAACTGTCTGGTGGAGAGTTATAATAATATCTGGTGGCTGAATGCGCTTTCTGGTGACTGGTAGGCTTGTTGGAATTACCAGAGGAAGCTGGTGCTTGAATATTCTAACAAGACACTCAGAAGTGCCCAATATCTTCATTAAGGGACCTTTGAGGGGCACTGGAATCAAGATCAGCAAATGTTAATCCTTTGGATTATTCCAAGGTTAATATTAACAGATCAATGATGGTAATTTACTTTAAATTAAAGTGACATCATTGATGTTGTTAAAGTTAACAAAAAAATTGTTATCTCCTTCCAGGCAGCGCTCAAATTAATGATGGTAATTAACTTTTAATTAATACACATATTTTGATGTGAATAAGTTGATAACAACTTATTATCTCCTTCCTGTTGGCACTCGAATTAATGATGTAATTAGCTTCCAATTAATGCACATCATTAGATGGGAATAAGATTGATAACAAATTGTTAATTCCTTCCTGGAGACGCCTCATTATGTGGTACAGATCAAATGAAGGGTTTATGCTTTAAATAATTAATTATTATTAATTATAATATTATAAGCATATTTGAGGCGCATATTTTGTAAGTTAAGTTATTTTTATGTTATATTTTACGGCTAGAATAATAAATAGAATAAGGTAAAATAAAATATAAAATAATATGACAAAATGTGCGTAGACAGAACAAAACTTGGCAAAACTAAATAGAACCTTTTGAGGTAAGACAAAACTAGGCAAACCTATTATAATAATTTATAATCAGGTTGTTAAAGTTTATTAAGTTCCAGTACTGTCCTAGTCATGTAATTTACTTATTGGGTTATGTGTATTATATTAATTGTACTGTGATTATTCTTATAATGTACAGTACAAGTAATATAATATTAAATATTAATATTTTAACAACTTATTACATAATTTAACAACATTATTATGTTAAATATTACCAAATGTACCAATATGTAATTTGATGGGGTTTTCATAAAATCCACCTTTTTTAAAACATGTTGTTCTTCACAATAAGCTCTTAAGACCTATTAATGAAGAAATAATTTTTTGATAATTACTGGTTTCTAATGGTGAATTTGTTATATTTGATACCCCTATTAATTATGTAATATTATTTTGTAACTACTGGGAAATGTCAGTTATGTTGATATGGAATGTCAGGTATGTTGATATTGCCTCTGTAGTTGACATGATTTGAGCCATGAACATTTCAAGCAACACATACAGACTGCAGCATGAATGACATCATTTTCCTTATGATCCTAAACAGTTTTTTGAGAATTTAAACCTTATTAAAATAGAAATTGGAGGATTCAAAAATATGGCCTATTTTTTGTCAGGTGTCAGGAAGATCTAAGTTATTGATGAGTAGAGGATGATAAAAGCTGGACTTGGGCAACACATCAGGTTTTGTTAAGCTTGAAATCAACACCAGTTACAGCCAACTTGATCCTGAGTTCAACCTGACTTGTAAGTTACTTCAGACCTACATACCCCAAGTTACCAACAGTTTATTCAAGAAAGTTAAGTGAAAGCACTTGCGTGCAAGTGCCAGCAAAACATACCTGGTGTCACTAGTAATAAGTGGGTGGTTGCTGGATAAATCTGTTATGCTGGTGTCTGGAATCTCTGAGGGGTAAAAGCAGGGTGCAGAGGCTCCTTATAAGCCTTTTCTGTGATCCTGAGTCGAAATCAGAGTTCTGGGGATCAGTAGAGAGCTCATAAGGTCTGATCATGGGGCTGTGGGATGTGTCGATGGATCAGTTGCATAGCTACTGATCATTTTTTAGAGGATCTATGGACATTTTATTGTGGCTCTTACCTGGATAGTCTGTATATCCTCTAAAGCTATTGGATCTTCTATTATGACTAAAATTATTTTGGGGTGATTTACAGTTCCCTTGGGATTAATAGCACTATGGGTTTTCTACTGTAATTCTTTATTATTATAATTATTTATATATGTTTAAGGATATGTATTTATTTGGTATAGAAATATTCTAAAACCTTTTAAATTCTTCTAAAGAGCTTTGGGACACCTCTTTGTCTTTTTATGTTAAATTTTTCAAGTGTATTTTCTGAATTTAAGGCTAAGTTCCTATTTGTACTATGATAATGCAGTAGAAGGAGTGGGTTTTTGCCTTACTGTTCAGTGGGTGACCCTAGGTAATTTTTGCATTAGAATTTATTTTAATAATAATATTGATGGAATTCCTACTCCTTATTTAATTTTCAATGTATTATAATATTTTGCTGCTATGTTAGCTTGTCTCTGAATAGTAGCAGGCTGACAGTGTTTGTAAGAATAAGAAGGGTTAATGGAAGGTGGTCAAAATAAGAGGGAGGATATTATAAAGGGAAATTATGACATTAATGATTGTTTTGTTACAGGCCAAAATAATTAGTTCAGCAGGGGAAGCTTAAAGGTATTGTGCTTGGCCAAAATCTCAATTATAAAAATAGTGTTTCCTCCAAAAAAGTTCAATCAAGATGATAATATCCAACTGTGCCCTGTAATAATATCATAAAAATTTTTTTCTTTACTATTAAACTCTGGTAGGTGGTCAAACAGAAACTAAGTTTTATCTGCTTTTTTTTTGCCTGTCATGTGGCCAACCCAACGTACTGAGGGGGAATTGTTTGGTTGAAGCTCAAAGGGAAGATACAAAGATGAGGTAGAATCTTTCTTTGAAGTATCTCAAATGTAATTGACTCAATCTCAAAGTAAGGAAACTCAATAGGGCAATGGCTATGGGCTCAAAGGTGAAGTGAAAAAACCGCAATATTAATGAACTGAGGAAAAGAGAGAGAAATTAGAAAATAAAAAGCTTGTATATGCAAGAGAGAAGGTACAAGCACAATGAGATAAGATTAATAAGAAAAAGATTTATTTTAAGCATAAGAGACAATGATATCATAATGAAAGAAATGTGGAAAAGAAGAGAGAACAATCCACTCAAGTTCTGTGATGATTGACCATTAATTAATTGTGGGATTATTGCTGGTATTGAAATTTAATCCTCAACAAAGAGTGTCATATTGGTAAAATAAGGAATGGATTGATTGCTGAGCACAGGTGGTTGAAGTTTATTGTCAAGCTAGCCAATTAATCAGGTTCAAGATGTGACTTGTCAGCTATCGAGTAAGATCCAGCTACCTTGAGGGGAGCTGAGGTCCTAAATCAGGATAGTGATAAGGGTTGAGAGATCCGAGGCTCCTTCGAGTTCAGTGATTTGCCGATATAACTAGAGCTGAATAGCTATCTCCAAGCTTGCTACTGGTTCAGGGATCCGCGCAATATAACTTGATGAAGCAGTCTTGAAGGTGGATCTGCGATTCACTTCAAGAATAAGAGGAATGATTGGTAAAAGTCGTCTCTTCTTGGATTTCTGGGGAACATAGAAATGAACAAGATACAAGCTTTATAGAGATGTACAACTGAATAACTCTATATAAGCATAAGAGACAAATGTTTATAAAAAGATAAAAGTGAAAGGGTAATCAAAAGTGCAGTCTGTGTAGTTAATGTGATGATAACTTGTGAAAGGTATTGTGACATTGACTTGCAGGCTGACATGACTGATGAATTTGATTAAGTGAAGGGTTTGCCAAGGAAGTGTTGTTGGAAAATTCTTGAAAGTTGAACTTCAAATGCTTGAGTGAATTTGGTTCAAAGAACACCAAGATTTCATGGGTTGAATGCTGCGCATTGCAAGTAGATGATTGGTTGAATGTCGCATGCTTTTGATTAAGCATCTCTTGAGACTCAAATCTGAGTCTAAGTTGATGCATGGCACTTCCATCCAAATAAAATCTTCTATATTTGCTCCATCCAAAAAGAATCTTCTATATTTGCCCCTGAATTAGGGGGTTAAAACCTGGGTGCAGGTGAATTGCCTGAACTTTAGCAAGTTGCCCTATGCAAAAAACCATGCAACTTGGGTTTCAAAAACTTGTGCAAGTGGTTAGATATGAACCGGATGAAATTAATTGCATGAATTATGGCAGCTTGATCTGTATGAATTTTTGTTTAGAACAACTTGCCAAAATTCAAGCCAGTGACTTACACTTGAATATCAGCCATCAAGTCAGTTGTGCTTTCCAATCACCCATCATTTCATTTGTGTTTTCTGACCCTTACAAGATGATTTTCAATTTCTGAAAACCAGTATTCATGTCTCAAAAAGCCTCTTCCTCATCTTATTGTGTCAGCCACCATGATGCCAAGGGCTGCCTTCTAGCTACATGGGCTGCAAAGATCAAACAAAAATTCAAGGAAATGTGTTTTTTGGCTTTTTAATGGGTTTTTATGTTTCTGGATTGTTTATTTTATTTTCTGGTTAAAAAATTAAAATCATGGGGGCTGAAAAGTACCAAAAATGGTTTGGAATAAAAATTCCAGAGGGGCCTGCAAGCAGGGGGTTTTTTGGGTGCCCTCTAAATATTAGGACCAGATGTGAAGCTAGGGATGAATACAATTTGGCCTGATCTTCTGGGGCCTGAAATAAGGGGTTTTTGTGTTTCCCAGGGATATGTGTGGGGGATGAATTTAAAGAGGAAATACTCACTAATAAATCCTCTTGGGAGGTAAATCCTTCAACCAGGGCACAGGCAGGATTTATGGGTGTTCTGTGACAAATTCTTGAAGCTTTTTTAAACACTTGGAAGTCTTAATAAACTACTCACTATTTTATTGCTAGAGGTGGCTATGGATGAATCTGGTTCTGATTCTAAAACCGCTGGGGGATCAGATACAGGGGCAAAGAGGCTGCTTTTAAACCTGTCTTGGGACTTCTGAGTCAAAATCAGAGTTTTGGAGAGCCATGGGAAACTCTCATGTTTAATATCTTGGGGCTGTGGGATCTGTAACAGATCTGGTTCACAGCTACATATCATTTTTAGAGGATCTACTGACATTTGTATTGAAGCTCTTCCTGGGATAGTCTGTAGATCTTCTTGGGCTAGTTAGTGGATCTTTCATCATGACAAAATTTCTATGGGAATTATGTAACATCCTATTGGATCAATTTTTTGTATAGTTTTATACTGTAGTTCATTTTCATACATTTATTTATTTCTATATACATGGATGTAATTGATGAGTAAATACATATTCTAAAGCATTGTAGATTCTTCTATACGTGTCTGTGAGAGCTCAGAACAAATTTGTGTGAAAGGTTCAGGCCTTATTCTAGAATTCAGGCTAAGTCATGACCCCTGCTATGATAATGTAGTAGAAAGAGTTGGCTTTTGACCTAGGTATCAGAGGGTGGCCCTGGTTTATTTTAGGTGTAGTTGGTATAATGATATTTACTGCTTTCTTATCCCCAAAGTGATTACATGTATAATCATAGTATTTTGCTGCTATGCTAGCTTGTCTCTGAATAGTAGCAAGCGGGCATATTGATTTCTTGCACTTGATCCAATTCTCAAATTCACCTATGATATACACTCAGCAATATATTCATCACAAAACAGAGAGAAAAAAAAATCCCTGATGGCCCAAGTCCATAGGAGTTACAGTCTTGTGAAATCTATGGAGAAATGTACAGCAAATCCAGCGTCCCATGAAAAAAAGAAGAAATGAAGGGAAATGTGAACTCAGGGAGGAAAGCAATTGAAATGAAGACAAAGCACATCAGGGTGTCCATAATTCACATATGAACTATGTAGATCTGTGTCGCCTCAGCTAATATCCTCTTGTTGAACTCGAGGAGAGGCTTCTTCTATAATGTAGAAGAGAGAGAGGAAAAAATGTGAGAGAAGTTTTAGATACCGGATTTGAGAGGAGAGCTTGGGAAGCATTTCCAGATCTGTGCACGCAGGGCTCAGATGGCGCCCCAGAAGCCCAAGAGCTGCATGATCCTCCACCAGAAGCTGGACAGATCAGCGGACATGAGAGGTTGCTGACGATGGGTCGGGGCGTTGAACCTGAACTTTCTGATCTCCCCATCCATCGCCGTACCGTTTCGTCTATTGCTATCCTCTTCCCCCTCTTTCTCCTCCTCGCCATTCGACCCCCCTCTTCCTGGGACTCCATCATCGCCAGACGTCGCGCCAATCGGCTTCCATCCTGCATGATGTCTGTGGGAGGTTAAGTCCAAGATGGTTAGAACGACCTCTTGTGACCTTTGGAAAAGAAATTATAAGAGTCTCTTAAAGATTTACTTTGGTTGACAAATCTCGGTCTTTTTGGTCACTTTACAAAGTGTAAAACTATTAACCCAGTATTAATATTGTCAGTGATGTGCTGGAGAAACCTGCATGTGGAAACTATTTCAAGCGACTGACGTTCGGAGGTTACATTTCTCTTCCTCAGTTGCGCTGATCCCACATTGGGGCATCTGCTCGGCCTGGCAAGTACATTTATCATGCGCGAAGAACCCTGTAATCGGAGTGGAGAGGGATTGTAAAAAGTCAGGTTGAGTACCTTTAGTTATAAAAGAAGGAGAGAACCAACACATGTCGAAAGAGCCTTGGCTGAGGAAGCCGTAGCTGACGGTGGTGGCGTTAGGTGGGGTTGTGTAGCACTGGTGGCTGGGGAACTCTTCTTCAGGGACGGGTTTGTAGTGGCCGAGCTGGATGATGGTCGCCGACATCATGGCGAGGGTGTGGCGGGGGATATCATGGTGGGCGCGGGGACAAGCCAGACCCATGTCGGGCCAATCGTCGTCGAGTTCCGTACAGGCCACCCGGTGTGCCCCACTACAGCTGGTCCCGGCCATGACTAGGCCCCTGTGTCCTCCTCCTAGGTCCGTTCGCCCAGCCGCCAGTCCGACTAGTACTAGCGCCGCGAGTATCAAATCTCTCGTCGATAGAAGTGGCATTACCGTTGATGTTGGATTGAAATTATTTGTTGTTGTTGACCAGAGCGGTGTCGTCACTGTATGCTTGGTGATTGCGGATTTTGGCAGAATGGGCCAGGGGAAGGGGAAGATTCAAGTTGATAAGCACACTCCTCTAGTCAATCGTCAACAACCGGCGACCGCACATGAAAAAAAATAAAAAAAATAGGAGGAGCAGCAAGCGAGCCGAGAGTGGGACGCTAATAAGATATAGCACTGGTGAGCAACTATCAGGCTGTGTATATTGCATGTATTTGTTTTCCATGTGGATGATGGTTTATGTGTTGAAGTGGGGTCGGTCGGCAGGATATCTGGTAGACACAGCGCCCTGCGCTCAGTTTGGGCGGCGCTGGAACAAGGCCAAGTGCGGGGACAGGGAAGGGGGGCCGGCAAGTCTTGACAACCAGCCTTAATACACAGGAGCAGAGAGACTGACGCCGATGGCTCGATGACGATTGACCATCAGCAATCATCTCTGAGGGGAAACGATTATCAATCAAGGAGAATCACACGTCGCCCAGAATTAACAGACTCTGAATCGATGGACGGAAAGTACATGGTGAGCATTCCGAGGGTCATCTCATGAAGCCCTTTGGCTCTCACAGCCAAGTTAAATTGTGCAGATGAAGAAGAAGTGGAGGTGTGACGAGGGAACTGGGACGCGCCAGTCCCATAGCAAGCTGAAGAGCCAGTGCATGGCTGAATATCACTGCAAACCATCCCCACGTTCAGACCGAAGAAGAACAGCGCCTCTAATAGTCATTTCCCTCTGCACCGATGCATTTTTACTCTGTCCTCGCTGTCATGTCTCGATAAGACCAGTTGCAGGGCAATTTTGAAAATCTCCCTGGCCATTTCCCTTTGGAAACACAAAATTACTGACAAAATGTGCGGAGCCTTGCAAAGAGCCAGTCATGACCAAGTCTCCTGCTTGCTCATCGCGTTGCGCGACACTCCACGGTCTAGCACATGTCCATGTCAATTCACACTGGGACGCAGACATTACATTGCATTTGAATATTAATCATCATCTCGTCCTTTTCCTCATCATGCCCGACATCATATTCGACCCCTGAATGTAAAAAGGGCCGCCCGGGATCCGTGCCCGCGGGTATGGAACCCGGGTATCCTCGAATACCGACGCTTCGGGTGCCATCCCTACCGGTGTTGGAAACGGCGGTAGTCTTGTCATCCGTGCAGCTATCTTCTCGGATACAGTTTGAGACTAGATGGCGATGCTTGCTTGCTCGAATATATTAAGGGCGCTTCTCCGGAACCTTCTTTCCCCATCAATAACAACATCCTGGCTCCGAAAAAAACTCTTGTCACCCGAAGAATCACTTGAAAAGCAATCTCTGGTTTTTTTTTTCTCAAAAAAAAAAAAAAAATGCAGTTCTCTGGCTTGATCGCGTTCCTTGGGTTGCTTCTGATCCAGAGCCAGACTGCCCAATGCAGTAGTTTCATGTGCAACGATAAGAGCAAACCCCGAGACGCCATGAAGACGGGCTACTGTATGCGAACTTTTTCGCACACCGCTCAGGACCTGTACCTTGGTAAGGGCTGTGCCCCTCCCTTGGTGAAGTATATAAAGATACGATGTTGACCTTTGCTTCTCTGGCCTCCTTCCCAGCCGTCCTGGCCGCCCCGGTGGGCAGATCAAAGGTCGACTTTACTTGCAGTCCTACCGTTGTCAACTGGCCCAGCCAGTCCAGCTGGTGCTGTAAAGTACCACAACCTCCCCATAAAAACGGAAAATACGTAAGTCTTTTTCCTCTTTCAAAAAAACTCGTTCTTTGACGAATCGATATACACACACACAAGAGACATGCAAACTGATAGTTCTTATATCCACATCTTGAATGCATGGTAGTCTTATTTCACCGCAAAAGAGTTAAACGACCTCTGCTACAATCGAGAATCAAAAGAAGACAAAAATACTAAAAACTGAATGTTTTTCTTGCCAGTGTTGCAAAATGTAACTTGTATCTACTATAGACAGTGTTTCAAATCATTCACTATCCTTTGCCTCATCATGTATATGATATGAGTTTCTTTTGAATTTTGTAAATCAAATCAATGTACATCATCATCATCATCCATAGCTCACTTGCAGGAAAACTTGATAAACTTCTAGCAGTTGAAATGCAGTTACATGCTATGTCTGAGACTTGATCCATGCTATGCTCAAGTTGAAGCTCACATGTTTTTGTTTTATTTTTACATATTTAGTTTAAAAAGGGTTTTATGAATTTAAAGAATCTTTGTACACAACATAATGGGCTGTTGATCCAGATTCAGGCTGAAAGTGGGCCGCCTGACCCGTGGGCCGACCCGTGACCCGGCAGGTCACGGGTCGGGTTTGGACATCAGATTTGCTGAAACTACAGGTTTCTGACCCGCAATTTATTCGGGTTGGGCTTGGGCAACCAAATTCATGTTCGGGTCGGCCCAAATGACCCGTTGCAATCAGATAATTCGGGCCGACCCAGCATGTTTTCAAATTTATATCCTTCCGGGATCACAGGATATCCTCATATCCTGGTTTTTACCCTCTGCCCATAGTCACCATGGCTCCCTCCAGGCGTTCCAAGAAGTCAACCGCAGCCCCACCGTCCTCAACTGCCGTCACTGCCACCAATGAATCCGATCTTGTTGACCTTTCCGAAGACCAAACTACCGATATACCCGTATTTTCAGCAAGCAACTCCCAAGAAACGACATTGAAGGTGCCTGAGTCTACCGACACCAATTTTGAAATGAACAAGAAAAGAAAAAAAAAATACCAGTGATGTTTGGAAACACTATTGCA
>SMGU01001978.1:0-17895 GCA_004348175.1 Puccinia novopanici | reverse complement strand
AATTCTTGGGAGTTGTTTTCTCAAGCACCAAGCTGGTTGGTTGAAGACCAGAGGAGACCAATTCAAGAGGGAGTTTATTATGCAGCTTGTGGCTGGAGGACTTGACAAAAAAATGATACTGGCAAGTGGCACTGTGACTTTTGGATGTGTGCTCAGGTAAACAATTTGAGGTGGTTACTCACAGAAATGATCTGATCTTTCCTGATTGGTTCTGGAGTTTCACTTCATCATTAATTCCATTCTCACAAGACCATGGTAGCTTGGACCCATTCTGTCAGATGAGCTTGATTGTGGATTTTTTCAACACCCAATGGATGCTGGGATCAAAATTCCATTTTCATTTTGCGCAGCAAAAAAACTTAAGTTTTTATTTTTGAAAATTGAGTCCAGAGGCAGGGTATGGATCCTCAGAGCAAACATTCCAGTATGGATATATCCAGGCTATGAAGCTGAACCCCCTGACATTTGCCCCTTGAACACCATTTTTAACCCACTTATCATTAAATTTTGATATTTTTTTTTTTTTTCAAGTGTTCAGACTGATCCCAAATGGCAGAAACTGATGAAAAATTCATGTTCAAGGGTGTTAAGGGTCTCAAAGTGAACGGGGCTATTGTTGAAGTGCTGTTACGATGATTATGGGTTTCTTGGAGGAAGTGGGTACCCAGCCCGGTGACTGATGAACAGAGTGACGGCAGTCCCGGGTGGCGGCGGGTGCCATAATAGTTCCGATGGCGGGATTTCTGGCGATGAAGTGAGAGCGGTGCTGAGTGTGGGATGGGAATGAAGCATCACTGGGAGTGTGGAGTCGGGTCTTCAGCTCGGCTAAATAAAGATAAGGCGAGACTATAAATGGGCGGTGTGCACTTGCTGGGAAGCTGGCTGCCGGAACACCATCGACACAGCCATCACAAGTTCGGAAGGCTCACAAGCGATGAAGATGCTGTCTGTCTTGGAAGTTGTTTGGCTGTTCCCCAGAAACACAGGATGACAATCGCCAGAGAGATTAGCCTCTGGATTCTCACTTCCTTCCCGGATCACCACCCACCCACGAAAGAAGGCTCATCTTCAGACTGCCAAGGGAATCTTGCTTGAATACACTCTCTCCTTTCCGGATTAATAATAGCCACCATCAGGAAAACATCTACAGACCGGTATCTCCGTGCGTTTCAATCGGCACTCTCTTCCTCCCCAACCCGTTGCTCCCACTTCCGCCCTTTCCCCCAGTCTATAATTACATAGGATTAGGATCTCTGGCACTGCGAACGAGCCTTATCCTGATCAGCAACAACACCGGCGGGAAAACTATCCCCATTCGTCTCCATTCAGCTTACCGTAAGAGCACCGATCTACCCTCTGGACCCGTTCTAACCAAAAAAAAAAAAAAGGAGAAACACTTCTTATAAGTAATCACTGTAAGTGGCTTCTTCCAACCCCTCCAATTTTTTTTTTTTTTTTTCTTCCGATTGCATCTGAGATCAAACAAAAATACCAATATTTATACATCCAGGAACTGACCGGTCGGGCACTGGATTTCTTTTCTTCATCTTCTTTTCTTGGAAAAAAAAAAAAAAAAGGATAAAGCCAAGTTCATAAAGACCCTTATCCTTGAGCAGCCGCCCTTCTTGCTCGAGAGTCCGCTGCCGAACCTCGCCGAGCCCGGACGTCGCCTTTCCTGCTTATCTTTCAATCACTAGAGCTCCTAATAGCAGCAACACGCACAACGCCATGGCAAGAGAGCGTAGCCTCTCGCCCAGTGTGGGTACCAAAAAAAAAAAAGAGACTTGCGCCTTGAACTCCATCCATCGCGATGCTGACTGTCTCTTCCTTGATCATCGCGCTTTTTGGACCATAGAATTCCTCCCAGGGATCCGATGGATCGTTATACCCAGAAGAGTCAGTGGCGCACGAAGCAGAGTACAGCAAGGAAGCCGAGTATCGCCCATTAAGCCCCTCACACAAAGCAGCACGTACGAGCTCAGGAAGAGCAGCAGGGCTACAGAAGTCGAGGACGCCGATGTTAGTGGTGGAGGACTATTCAGCAAGCCGACCATCCGGCGAAGAGGAGACGTCAAGCTGTTCAGGCCACACAGCATTGGAAATCCTGCACGCCCCTTCGCCTGCTCACATGCGCGGCGGCTACTCAAATGTCGAGCAGGATGACCGGGAGGAACTGGAGGAGGAGGGGTACCACACCGCGGCCTTGGTCGGCGTCGACCACGACCCCCTCCTGCATCCCAAGAAGCCCAAACACTCCGCCCCTCCGATGGCCCCATTGTTCATTCCGACGGCTTCGGTGTCTCATCCGAGAAGATGGCCTACCTTCCGCATCCTATCCAAGCCCTAGATGTGGCCCAATTCACGACCCAAGTTGAGTCGAGCCGCGTCGCCAGCCTAGGAAGCCGGTACTTACGTCTCCCCATTTCTTCCTGTACGACAAAACAGGTCACTGAAGTATCCACCCGGCTAGATATGCTGGAGAAGGAGATTGCGCAGAACCAGTCGACCTTCAACAATGAGCCGACGTTCCGAGCGGCTCTGTATGAGCGAATCAACCAGCAAGTGATCCAGGAGCTGATTTCGCTGCAAAACACCTATCGTGTCAACAACCGCAGCACACCGGAACATTATGCTTCGTGTGCAGCAGCTGATGAGGCTGATGATGAGCGGAGGAGGGACGAGAGAAAGGCGCACGGCGGGGTGGAAAATCCCACCCAGTTCATGGCTGGACACATCGACGCACTGAAGACGAAGACCCGGTCGCTGATATCTGGGTAAGGGCCAACAACTTGCACAAGAGAGGGTTCAGCAGCCAGACGGCTCCCAGCTGAATCTGTGCCTTATTTTTATTTTTCCCCACGTTGTGCGACGCAGATTGATAGCGCGTTTGACGGAAGAAAAGCAGCTGATAGCGAACCAGATCGAGTATGAGTGGAACAAGGAGGTGAACCATGGCACATTGCGGCCGGGCCACTCGCGCCGAGACAGCTCGTCTTCCGACGTCTGCACGCTGCAGGATGACCGGAGCAACTTCCAGCTCTTCTCCAAGCTCGGCCTCAACCAGCTGGACCACGACCCTGCGGCCTCTCAGAACTACTCGGAGGAAGTCCATAAGGTCCTCAATGTGGCCGTCAGTCCCCTTGATTCCCCACATCAATTCTTAACCAACGCTCACCATGTGCTGTCTTAGGTTCGAAACTCCACCTCCTATCCAGAAGCTCGAAAGTCGAGTTTATTCATCAAATCCAACTTTGATTTGATCCTGCGGATCCAAGGCGAACTACACCAGCTCAACCAGATCCTGGACCTTGTGCGTTTGTCCCTCGACTCTGTTGACAAGAGAGAGGGCTTGAGAACACTGAGACGCCTTGCTGTGGGTTGTTGACAGTTCTCCCCGCCGCGTCCGCGGCGTTCGTCGGAAGAGAGTGCGGGCAGCTCGTCGACGGCGAGTATCAGTCTAGACGAGCTGGTGAACGAGTGAGTATTTTTTTCTGAGCGACGAGAAATGCGCCTGCAGTGGGGAGAGAGCACTCACCCATTCTATGCCCTCTCAACCCGATCCATTCTTCCGGGACGCGTGTGACCCACAGCACGAAGGAAGACCCTCGGATCCTGAAGCCCAAGAAGATGCGCTTCGGGCGCCAAGATCGGCAGGCCCTCGGAAGGGTCGTGCCGCCCAGTCGATGGTGCAGGTCGAGAGCCATCGTATATCTTACGCCTCACACCACGCCCCCCGTCTCATGCGTTCTCCCCCGCCTCCGCTCTTGGTTCTCCAGGTACCAGATGGCCATCCTTTGTACGTCTACCATCTGCGCCCCTTAGCTTCTTCCCTCTCTCTTCACCAGCCCGCTTCTCCCATGCTAAGTGAGCTCTTTCCTTTCTTCTTCCCACCCAACCACACCCAAAAAGTCTCCGCTTTAACCGTCGGTAAGTCGCTCGCTCTCATCCCGTCGCATGTGCCAGACGATCGAGCGCGCGAGAGACGTGTCCTAATTATCTGCGCCTTCCGGGCGTTTTTTTTTTTTTTTTTTTCGTTTGTAATATGAACACTGATTAACTCCCTTCCACAGCTCGTACATCGATGAATCCTTCGCCTGCGAAAAGATGGACGCTTCCACTTCACCAATTCCGAGTCTATAAGGGTAAGAAAAGATAAAAGAAAAAAAATCGATAGATAATATAAAAACCAAAAAAATTTTTAAAAGATATCCATTAAAAAAATTCTTGTAATAGTATATTTTCTATTTGTTCTTCCTCCTCTTTTCCTTTTTCTGATAATGATATCTCCCCCCCCCCCAACTTAAAGGTTGTCCCCAACCTTGGTGAGAAATGAGTGAGTGAGTTAAAGAGAAAAAGAAGAAAAAAAAGAAGAAAAAAGACAAAGGAAGAAAGAAAAAAGAAAAAGAAAAAGAAAAGAAGAAAGAGAGAAAAGAAAAAGAAAGATAGAAAGAAACAGAGACAATCCTCCCCAACTTTTCCTTCTTAGTCATCAAAGTGAGCTTTTTTTTTTTTTTTTTTTTTTGATATCTTATTTGACTTATATCCTGATTTTTAATGGTCTTTTTATCTTTTTATGTTAGTAGTACAGAGAAAAAGTGAGAGTGAAGATAAAAGCAGCCAAAAATAATGAAGGTGAACACTAATACTTTAAATATGAGTCTAATTTTTGAAATTTGTTTTTGAACAGTTTAGCCTCTTGCCCAGGAGATTACGGTTATTCAGAGCTATCCGTGGACTCTTCATCTGAACACCTGGAAGCCACTTGAGATTGATTTTCGTCTTCTGAAGCTGACTCATCCTGTTCTTCGTCCTGCTGAATATCCTCCAAGTTGCGTCCTCTAGGATAGAAGCGTTTGATGTGAGATGCTGCATACACCCTCTTGAGTTCCACGCCGTCCAATTCTTCCACAACATAAGAGCCTCCTGGAAGTTGTTTCTTGACTTTGAATGGACCATTCCACCTATTAGCAAACAGTTTTCCCCACTGATCCTCCAGACTTTTGTTATAGATGAGAATCATTTCGCCAGGCTTCAAAGGTTTCCTAAGTCTGACTGCCATCTTCCTATCCCAAAATCTGACTGAGGATTCTCGTGTTTTCTTGAGTTTTTCGTAGGCCTCTTCTAGAATGTCTTCCCTCCTGTCCAGCTGTTTGGTTCGTGCCTCCAGGAGTTCCGCCGTGGAATTAACTTCTGTCCAATCAATTCCCAGGTATGTGTCCATTTCTATATCCACCGGGAGAACTGCTTTCTGTCCAAACACTAGCTCGTAGGGTGAGTATCCAGTCGTCCTCTTGGTGGAAATCCTGTCTGAGAACAAAACTAAAGGTAAGTATTCCCTCCATTTCCCTCCAGACTCCCACACATCTTGACTAATGTGTCTTTCAGAGGTTTGTGTCCCCTTTCTACCATCCCATTTGCTTCAGGATAATAAGGAGTGGTGGGTTTGAAAGTTGCTCCAATCTTCTCTACTGCTTTGATGAACTCATTCTTGAATTCTGGTCCATTGTCAACAGTGACCGTCTTGATGGATCCATATCGATAAGCCCATTCGTCCTGGAGGAACTTCCCAATTGCAGCCGCCGTCAGTTTAACCAAAGGAGCCGCCTCTACCCATCCAGACAGGTCGTCCCGCGCCACCAGCAAGTATTTGTATCTTCCTGCTTTGATGTGGCAGACATCCAGTGCTACTCGTCCGAATAAGGTGCTTGTTCCCGTGGGATTCCGGATTTCTCTTGGCACCAGTGGGTCTCTCTTCTGGCAAGATTCGCAGCTCTGGACCCATAACTTCACTTTTCTTCAAGCTGGGCCACCAAAACCTACAGACTAGTCGTTGATACGTTTCCTCCAAGCCTCGGTGACCAAGATCCTCGTGTGTTTGTCTGAGAAGCTTGCTTTGATATGGAATGCTTGAGATTACTAATTGAGGTGTAGGTGAATGCCGTCTCATGAGCCGTCCCTCCTGAATGAAAAAGTTGGCTGATCTTCTCCTAAGCTTGTTGAATTCTTCCAAAGAAAGTCCTTCTGGTTTCCTTAATGTTCCCAGATAGTTCTTCATGTCCGCCCAGTACCCCGTTGCCTCCCATTCCAGGAGTTCAGTTGCAAACGACGTTAGCTGAAATTGAAAACATGCTTTGATTGTTGGGGCTTCTTCATCCAAATCGTCCTGGTCTTCATGGAATTCCTCTTCCTCGTTGCTGATAGGTCGTCGAGAAAGTGCGTCTGGTAGAGTGAAAGTTTTCCCTTGCTTATGAACTATGTAGAAGGAGAACAGCTGAATGAACGCCACCCATCTAGTCATAGGAGCATTTGGCAAGGAGGGAGAATTTATCATCTGGACCAAAGAAAGTGCGTCGACTTGGAGTTCGAAATGTTGGCCCCATAATAAGGTCTGTAGTTTCTTCAAAATTCTTGCTACTCCACATAGCTCAAGTTTTGGTTGAGAATATCGTGATTCCACCGGCGAGAATACTATTGATTCGTATAACACTGGTCTTGCTAATCCGGTGTCCAAATCTTCTTGAGAGAGAACTGCCCTGCTGCCACAAACTCGAATCCACCGCCAATATGATCAAACCGGCGTCTTCTGAGTAATCCAACTTTTTGAGGGTAATGTCTTCTCCAATTATTTGCTTGAGCTGGTTGAATGCCTGATCGCAGTCCTTATCCCAGCCCAATCGATATCCTTTCGTGTGAGCTTTCTTAGAGGTGAAGCAATTTCTGATAAGTTTTGGATAAAGATCCTAACATAGGAACTATGCCATGAATCCACGCAATTCGGTTACGTTCCCAGGAGTTGGCCAGGTAGTTATCTTGTTCTTCTTCTGGACTGAAACTCTTCTTCTTCCTTGCAGACCACGTGTGGTATACTTTTTGGTAAAAATTTTAAATTTTTATTTTATAATATTTTCTGGTTTTATATACATGTACTACAGGTTTCACACATATTTCTCTTAATTCTCACTCATATTTAGCATGTAATACACGAATATGCTTGTACACAATTTTTTATATCTTTCATTTCTATTTTTTATGTTGTACGCATGGTGGAGCACAAGGTGGAGGATCCTCATGTCAACTAGAGCATTTCATGTGGAAAATACAGTGGTAGTCCAAAGCTCCACATGATAAGTACCTTGCATTGCAGAAGTGGAGGTGACATCATGGCAGGTAAGCAGCTGCGCTGCAAGAAGCATGTGTTGGTAGCATAATAGGTGCATGGAAAAACTAGAACAATCCATTGCACAGCTTAAGTCACATCATAGTGGAGGACATGCATGGTACTAGCAACCTGCACAGCATGACATCATACCTTCACAGCACCTGGTTGTTCCCACCAGCAATAATCCTCACTTGCATGTCTCACCAGCAAAAATAGCTCACAATTGTCTATAAAAGAGGCTCTCCTCTCAGATGTTTTCTCTCATCTCATCATCCCATCAGATCAATCATTCCTTCCTCAACATCAGTTGTAGGGGGAACACCAGTACATATTATTTAGTTATTATTTAGTTATTATTGCAGCACCTTATTAAAGGAATTTATTATTACATTTATTGCACATATTACGAACACTGGCAGAGTCATTACTCCCAGATTTGAGCGTCATACTGAGTTGAATCATCAAAGCCCTTCACCAATAGTGATAGTGTGTTGTCTAAAAGACACAACTGTCACTTACATAACTTTCAAGCCTAGCTTGGGTGTTGTATCTGATATTTCGGAAAGGCAGAGGCTTCCTCAATTCATCCCTTTCTAAATTCAGCAAGGGTGTAAAACCACTTTTGAGTCTTACACGGACCTTCAATTTGCAGAAGATATCAAATCTTTGGCTCTGCTGTGAATCACAGTATCACCACTTCCACCGATTGAAACAAAACAAAACCAAAATATTTGAGCGGTGAATTTGTCTTCTCAACACGTGTGTCCCCTCTTCTCGCCGCTTTTGCCTTGATTACCCTATCGCTCAATCAACAAATGAAACCTGCTACCTTTTATATTCCAGGAATGGTCTCGGCTATCCTGAATCCCTTACCAATCCGAAGTACAAGCCGCCAGAGTGGCTCATAGAAGACTATCAACGGCTGCTCATACCTTTGCAGGAGGTAAGAAGCTCGCTTCAATAAACTGTCACAGACAAAGAATAAGGACCGCTAAACGGTAATTCGACTAATGTACTGGAGCTCTCCAATTCACCTCGCACTAGGTCATTTGAAATTTGGCATTACTCCTGATCAGTTTTCAAAAAACGAACTTCTAGTCGGTGGCCCAACAACAGATGACTAAGACCATTCAAAGCACGCAAGCTTCATGTACCCGTTTTCAGCGGTAATCTCAACCAAAATCTCCTCAACACTTGTCAGTATACAATTATCGATTCCTGGCCACAGTTGTTAATCGCTGACGCTATGGATTCCTCGAATGCCAATTAATCAGTCTAGGCTTGAACATGAAATGGGACGATCAGCCTTCCAAACAACAACTAGTCACAGCCCTCCTTCAGATCACAAAACTATCCATCATCCCGAGCCACCTCAATCACTCTTCCCTCACCACCACCAGCAGCACTCCAACTTCAACTCCTCCTTCATCACCGCCACCAACCTAAGCCATCCAGTCAGTAAAACAACTTATATTAAACATAAAAGAGCAAATAGAACTGACTCTCCTTCATCTGATATCTCATAGCCAACTCTTACTCTCCCAGTATCCACCAAACTCAACCGAACTAGCACTAACCCACTCCATCATCAATCTCATCAAAAACTATTCTGCTCTCATCAAAAACTATTCTGCTCAAAAGACGCCAGCTACATCATTGGAATCACTCTCGAACCAGATATTGGAACTATTAGGCGTACAGGCCATCGATCTCATCCCTCAAATTATCAACAAACTTGACTCATTCGACTTGACTAGCAGGAACTACGACCTCAATCCAGACAATCCATCTGACATCGCAACAGAACACCAGCACCCCTTCCATCTCAACAATCTTGACTCTCTCAAAGCACAAAAACTACTCCAAGCCGCAAACCGTCCTCTCTTCACTCGAGATGGGGTCAGTCATAATGCTGTATTTACCTCCCTGGTGATTTATACGACCAAGAACCTGATCCTTATCCATCTAACCTCTCACAGTTCCTCACAGATCAACCCATCAACCCCCACATCTTCGACTCTCGCCACTCAAATGGCTCTCAGCAAGCCATCACAGGCCTTACTGGGAAGAAGTTTACACTTCCCATCGGAACCACCAGATCAACACACGAGGTCAGCCTCAATCCTGTGTTTTCTCACCACAAAAAAAACGAAGAAAGCCTGGCATCAATGTCCCCATGGAGTGTTACGAAGAAATCATGATACCACCCTCTGATAAAATCCCAATGCGCTCAGACGAACATCTAATCGAAATCGATCAAATGGATCCCATCTCACGCAAATATTTCTCTGTCAGTCCTTTCCTTTGCCGCATTTATGCATTACACATAATGCAGTTTGGCTGAGAGACTGCAATATCTACCCCACTTTACGCCAGACAGAGTTATAAAACACTCAATCGATTACAGAGTGCCGTTTACCCTATCGCCTATAAAACCAACAAAAATATGCTCATCTGCGCGCCCACTGGTGCTGTAAGTCTCCAATGAGGTGACTTGCCTAACTATCTGCTCACTCCAACATGCTCTCTTTTCGTCGTGTGTGGGATGTCTTTTTTTTGTATGCATATCTGAAATTTAGGGAAAGACCGATGTGGCCATGTTGACCATTCTCCGAGCTATTTCACAATACGGCGGTCTGAATCCAGAAAAGCCAGTCAAAGGACTCAAAAACGATTTCAAAATCATTTACGTGGCCCCGATGAAGGCCTTAGCCGCTGAGAACGTGCGCAAGATGAGCAAGAGGCTAGGCTGGCTTGGTGCTGTTGTCAAGGAGTTGACCGGTAAGCTCGTGTTTTCTCACACGGCGGCATATGGCCTTTGTCTTGTTTGTCATCTCATTGACCACTTTTCTCTATATGGTCCTAAGTGACATGCAATTGACCAGAGATGAGATTAACGCAACGCATCTGATTGTCACCACCCGAAAAGTGGGATGTCGTGACCCGTAAATCCTCTGGTGAAGAGGCTCTAGTCTCGGTATGTACACCTTATGGTTTTTCCAATCTGACTCCAAGAAAAAACTCAACTTCATTTCTCTATTAAGAGGGTTCGACTACTCATCATCGACGAGGTCCATCTTCTTCATGAAGACCGCGGGGCAGTTATCGAGACTATAGTTGCCAGAACTTTGCGACAGGTAAAATTGCTTTCTCTACAATGATTACTCTCTAACCTCCCATCTGATCGTTGATCTTCACTCTCTTGTTCTCTTTCTAGGTCGAATCTTCCCAATCTCTCATTCGAATCATAGGACTTTCGGCGACCTTGCCCAACTACGCCGACGTGTCCGATTTCCTTAGAGTAAACAGAATGCAAGGCTTGTTTTATTTCGACAGTAGTTTTCGGCCTGTACCTTTAGAGTAGCATTTTATTGGCGTTCGAGGTAAATCTAACTCGGCTACCTCAAGGACTAACCTCGATAAGCCACATTTGAGAAGGTAAGTGTTGTCTACACTAAGATTCTCGGCCGATGGCTTCCTAAAAAATCCATCCCTAGTCGTGATGTGCGGCTGATATTGACGATGTAAGACTCAAAAGTGTTAGTTAAAACCTTTTGCTGAATTTGAGAAAGGTATGGTGGAGTTGCAAGCTCTGCCTTTCTATACTATCAGAAACAAGACCACCAAGGTAAGCTTGGCAGATTTTATTCAAGTGATAGTGATTCTGTTCAAGATGAGTGTTTGATTGATGAAATATGTGTATGTTGTTGCTATGGAATGGCTTCAGGATTGAGGGTGACAGTTTACTTCTTCAATGATGGCTTTCTTGATGTTTGGTTGTTTATGACAAGAGTGGGGATTGAACAGAGGTTGGGATTTGCCAAGGGTTAATGAGGCTGAAAATTTAGGAATGGATGGGTGAAGAACTTGTTTGAAAAGGTGGATGGAAAGTATGTGGGAGAAGATGCTTCAACCAGGAATTGAACTCAGGTCCTTGGGTTGGGGTATAAAAGTAAAGAAAGACTGGGTTGAGTATATGGTGAAATAGCCTAGTTGGGCAAGGCCACTGTGAAGGGAGTTGTGCTCAGGTGGACTTGAACCAAGGGCCTTTTGTATAAGATGAAACTTGATATATATATTGCAATGAGGTAAGGTAGTATATAAAGTGGATCAGGGTTTATAAGGGTAAGATTTTCAGGATACTAAAAGTTGGATGAGTTGTGATCAGTGCCCATAAGAGTGGATGATGGGATGATGAGGTACAAATGGCAGGCCAGAGGACCTCCTTATATAGTAAAAAATATGGGAGATTTCACAAGTTTCCATGTCACAGAATGAGGCATTATTGCCAGCCTAAATGCAGATTAGATGGGATTTTCCAGCCTAAATACAGATTAGGAGGCATGGAATGTTCTCTCACCCACAATGGAACAAAATAGAATGAAATAGACTGAAATAGAACTAGCAAAATGAATAAAAATAGGAGGTGCATAAGAGATAATGAATAGAAAGATAATGAATAAAATGGGTGGAAAATTGTATGCAATATGCATATGGACTGTGAGAGTTCTGGGAAAAATAAGAAATCCAAGAAAGGGCTGAAATCCATGTATCTTCCAATCCATCAGAGATATCAAGGTGGTTCCAGTGGGTGACTAGGGTTATTTTGTCCGTGGAGTTCATTTTTGAGGTTATTTTGCTGTATATTGAATGGTTTTTGCGTAAAGTATAAAATTTTGAAATTTTCCCCTTGAAACACAGGAAAATAGACCACAACGATGCTTCCTTGTTTTATTCATTTATTTTCAAACAGGTATCTGAACTGGTCAAAGAAGGCCATCAAGTGATGGTATTTGTTCACGCTCGCAAGGAAACTGTCAAAACAGCACAGATGTTAAAAGAAAAAGCTGTCGAAGAAGGCATCCTCGAGTTTTTCGATCCCACCGAACACGCCAGTTTCGATTCATTCATACGTGAACTATCTGGGTCCTCTAATCAGCAAATGAAAGAATTGATTCAAGATGGTTTCGGGTCAGCTCTGAATCGTATCGACTGGATCAATTAGCCTATTATTTTTGAGCTAATACAATATTTTTTCCTCAACCAGCATTCACCACGCCGGAATGCTACGTTCTGACAGAACTATTAGTGAACGTCTTTTTGAGGCTGGCGTTACGCGGGTATGTACAATGACTGCGATCTGAATCAAGTTTTGACAAAAAAGCTTGTTCAGACTGTATCGACGATTTTCTTAGGTACTCTGCTGTACAGCAACCTTAGCTTGGGGTGTCAATTTACCGACGTACGCGGTCATCATCAAAGGTACTCAGATCTATGATGCCTCCAAAGGTTCTTTTGTCGATCTGGATATCCTCGATGTCTTGCAAATATTCGGAAGAGCTGGTAAATCAGATTCAGTTTACACTATCACTTGGATGTTTTTCCTGGCACTTACCTACATGTTACTCTTTTCAGGTCGACCTCAGTATGAAGACCATGGTGTGGGATACATTTGTACTACCCATGATCGACTCAATCACTACGTTGACGCAATCACTCAGCAACATCCCATCGAATCACAGTAAGTTGACATTTCAGGGGCAGCGGGGCATCTCAGAGAATCTTCCTTATGTTACAACTGATCAAAAGGTGAACCTGAAGGTTTATTGGGGGATTGTAGACTCTTTGAATGCGGAGATCGCCTTAGGTACGGTACGAACTATAGACGAAGGCGTGCAATGAATTGGGTGGACCTACCTATTTGTCCGAATGCGCAAAAAACCAATGGTTTATGGTCTGACGATTTCAGATGTGGAAAATGACCCACTACTGGGTAGTAAAAGGCACTCATTGATTGAGATCGCCGCCAAAAACTACATCAGATCGGAATGATTATTTTTGATCAAGTAACTGGATCTCTCGATCCCACTGAATTGGGCAGCATCGCATCCAAGTATTACATCAAACATTCAACCGTTGAGATCTTCAACCAGTTATTCCGCCCGAAAATGACCGAAGCCGATGTCAGCTGCCCTTCTCCTCTTATTCTGTACCCCGTCTGGCGTACTTCATATTGTGTTCTATTCCAGCTGACACGTCAGCTGACACGTCGGGTTTCTTCCCATGTCAATTCAGGTGCTAGCAATGCTAAGTCAGAGTGTAGAGTTCGATCAGATCAAAGTCCGGGATTCTGAATTAGAAGGGTTGGAGCAGTTACAAGAACAAGCTCCCTGTCAGGTCAAGGGCGGTCCAACTGCAACCGCTGGGAAGGTTAGTATCCTACTGCAAGCCCATGTTTCTTGAGCATTCGTAGAGGATTTCGCCCTGGTCTCGGATACCGCCTATGTCGCCAAAACTCGGCCCGAATCGTCCGCGCTCTGGTCGAAATTAGTATTGGGAAAAAATTTGCTGAAACCTCAAGGGTTTTGATCGAGATGAGCAAGTGTATAGAGAGTTGAGTGAACAATTTTCTTGGAGGGGCTCTGACCAAAAGATGCGATGATATGCTAGATTGACTCACTTGTACTCCTCTTTTTATTTTATTTTTATTTTATTTAGACAGAATGTGGCCATTTGTTCATCCGCTATCCAAAATGGTCTTTCAGATCAGTTAATTCATGACTTGGACGAACGCGCCGGTGAACTAGAAGTTGAAGATCTCGTTGAAATGACAGCATCAGAGCTCGCATCAGCCTGTAGATTAAACGACCGCCTGGGAGGTGTTATCTTACGAGCAGCTCACCAATTTCCGCGTTTGTCGCTCGATAACACCCTTCAACCGCTGACTGAGAGCTTGCTGAGGGTAAGGGTCCATGCAAATCAAGAGTTCGAATGGTCGGCAAAGATTCATGGTCAGGGGAACCATTCTGGGTTTGGATCGAAGATTGTGATCAGCAAGAAATCCTTCGAATCAGTCACATCTATCTTTGCCAGAATTGTGTCTTAGAGTGATATCTGATCACTGGATTGGCTCGGATAATTTCAAAGTTGTGGCCTCTCGGCTAAGTGGTTTGAAAGAACAACCCCAATTAACTGGATTGCCCGATCAGTTCTCAATAGAATCTCAATGCTTCAATACAATGTTCCATACCCCTCACGATGCGCTCATCTGTGCGCCCAAGCAGCAAGCTCTCAAACGACTAGCACTTCTTGCGATCGCTTGAGCATTGAACGTGGACTCTGATCAGGCGAAGCAGGTGCTGGTGATTGCACACAGGAAACCAATTGCTCGACAGCTGGGTGCGTTCTTGAACCGAAGCCCAAAGGTTTTTCCCGCTAGAATCGCCGTCCTAGTCGAGCCCTCTGATATCTCCCGATATTCCAGCTCTTCGATTGATTCTTTGGAAGTCGTGGTCATGACTCCCAAGCTAGGCTCGGTCATGCCGGTCTCTTTCTACCAAAGCAGGGCCTTGACCATCCTAATGGACTTGCACAATGTGAACCAGGATTACCAACAGGTCATCAATACTATCCTGCAAAACCATTCGACCACCCGATTGATTGCCTTTTCGAGTCCATTGATGGATCCCAGCTCGCTCTCAAGTTGGCTAATGATAGACGAAAGGTGAGTCTCGAATTTCTCCCCGGTAGTCGCTCTCAACCCATCGTAGTCGAATTCTTGCCACTCAATATACCCTACTCATCTACTCAATGGAAAGCAATGGTCAAGCCTTCATGGAAAATTATTCAAGCGAACCCGACTTGCTCTGTTTTAATATATGTTCCATCCAAACATCAATGTCATGCGGTCTCTCAGCAGCTCGTCCAGAGCTATCTGGTCTATTATGGGCCGACGAGATATGATTGAGCCCACTCAGAAGTTGTGGTTCTATGCTGAACAATTCACCACCCAGAAGTTGCGGATATGTTGGTACACGGCGTGATGCTTCTAGATGAAAATATGCCAGCCCGTGAAATCCGTCTAGGTATCAATGTTTTTCACCAACGAAAGCTAAAGGTAATTTTCATGTCTCGTGAATCATCACGGAAAATCTCAAACGAGCAATTGCACGCCCAAGTCATGATCGTCATGGGTACTCGCCACGGTACCACACATTTTTCAGCGAAAGAGCCCGGTGACGCACCAGCACAATCAGCCAGCGATATCGAGCTATCCGAGCTTGTCCAAGTGCAAGGCTTTGTGGGTGTCACCAGTGCCGATGATCTGGGTACGTCGACCACGGGATGAAGAGCGATTGGAGAAGTATCAAAGTTTTTTGAAGACCGGGCTTCCGCTGGAATCTACAATCGAATTAGAGTCGCCCATATGTCTTGAAAGTGTACTCAAAGAACTTTCTTCTGTTGATGCGGGGAAGAAGGGGAAGGGCACTAGTACATCGGAAGCCATGAAGTGCTTGGCGGGAACGTTATTATTCGAGCGGATCCGAGTCAAACCTTTATACTACATATCGATACCCGTCATGGTCGTCGTACTGCTGGCGGCAGTAGTGTTGAAGGAGACAAAAACGAGCAGCAAATTGGATGGGTAGAATCTGCGGTGTGGATCGATGGATCGAGCGACTGGTGGAGCTCAGCTGTCTCAAATCACTCGGATTGGAAACAGTAGAGCTGACAGAGATTGGGACTTGTCTCCTCGAGGCAAACTGTCGGTCGACTTGCTTGATTGTTTGCGACGTTACCTCAAAGAGAACTCGCGGAGGTGATCCAGGGAAGGTGATTGAAGAATTAACGCTTTCCTCCGACGCGACCCTGCTAACCACGAGGACCAACAAATTCTATCCGAAACTCCCGTGGGCTCTCAAAGACCAGAATGCATGGTTCCCCCAAGAAACCAATAGTCCTGAGGCCGCACCCACTGGCGAAGCCCAGGGTGATACCGAAATCTCCAGCTTGACTCATCTATCCCATCATCCCACCAGCCTCTTCTCACCCCACCATGCCCACCGAAAGACCATGAGCTGCCTCATTCTCCTGATTGATGAATGGCAATCATCCCATTCGCCTGCTCCGCCTCTATGCTCCCTCAACATCAGCAACCCAACACGCAGAGCTCACCCGTCCTTTATCAAGTCCACCTGCACCATCCAAAAGTTCATGACAAGTCTTCACTGGGGGTTTTTTTTTATGATATTGTTCTGACATGAAGCTCTCTCAGATGTTGTTTTTGTAGGTCTCATCCGCCGTCCCGTGGAAGTCAATACTGCTGCCCACCCCAGGCAATTAACCCGCAGTGACCTTGCAAGAAGATTTTGGTCAACGTCCACCTCATCATTCTGTCAGCTGGCTACCAATTTAGAGCCAACTAACAAATAAATATAAAATCAATATAAAATCTTAGAATAAATCAAAAGAGATATAAATATGTTTTAATCTTAATAAACAAAATAAAAATTACTTATAAAAATCTCAGAATAAAGCTATAAAAAAGAGACATGTTTTAACTTGTTTAAATTTCTCTTTATTCCTTTTTTACACCTCTTTTTACAAAAAGCAATAAAGAAATTAATAAATAAAATAAATAAAACAATAGAACTTGTCAAAAAACACTTGGATGAGTCGAAAACACTCATTAATGTTTTCAGACATGTACATAATCCACCAAAGTGCCCCTGTGAGTCATAACTGCTAAATTGAGGTACATAATGACCCCACAGCTCAGTACAAACTCCCAGAGGTCAAAAGAGAGCCTGGAGACGAACAGAAATGATGTATAATAATTATTTGGTTCGTCTGGACAACCAGTAACTCATAGAAATGGTATGGTTACAGCCTGGTTGGGCCAGAATAGACTACGTTGGTCCCTAACAACGCCTGATTAAACCAAGCCAGGGTTTCAAATGGTTGTTACATGTTTTTAACTGATGTTTTTGGGCGTAACTAGATGGTTACTAGCCAGGCTTAACCAATAAGAACAAGCCCTGGCTGGGCAGTAGCAATACTTGGCCCAACCTGGCTAAATACAACAAAGCCAGGCTACTGCAACACAACCAGGCTGTCCAGGCTACAACTCACTATTTTTCACGAAGCAAGGTGACCATAGAGGACACAGAAATGATATTTAAGAGGCCCTCCTCCCCCATATTTTAGATCCCAGCCTCAGACAATATCCACAGAAATCACTACAACCCAGTTCCTCCTGATTCCAACCAGCAAGCAACTCAATTGTCCTCATTTCTACTCGTCTGAATCTCACCAACAACCACCAAAACCCCTTGGAGTCCTCAGAGCAGCCCATTTACTAGTGAGTAATAACACTTCTCTGAATACTCCACTTTTCTCTATTTTCTCTGGGAACAAAACCACCCCTGTTCCAACAGGCCCCAGTTTCTTTGTGCAAAGGTACCTAAGTCCTCTGCACTCGTGGCAAGACACCTTTTAGAGGGATCCAAACCACCCCTGCTTGCAGGCCCCTCTGAAAATTTAATAATAAGACAATTCTTGTCTTTTTTATTATTTTTTCCTCTCTTCTTTATTATCCTCATATAATTGGATAACCCAATTAAAACCCACTTTCACACGCCCAAAACTGCCCAAAGAAAATATTATTTTCTAAGTTTAAGCTATCTTGCACCTCCTGTAGCTAGAAGGAACATTCCTTGGCATCAGGCAGGCTGACACATTCCATTGTACGACTCGGTCTGTGCTGTATTTGGACCTCTGAGTTGGCCCGATTTTGAAAGCTCAAGCTTGAGTCAGTCACCACATCTAACCATTCATTTTGGCTACATTTAATGTGCTATCCAATTGGCCTCTCCATCCCCGCCCTGATTATCAGCCGCAGCCACAACAGCAACAAAAACCTCTTCGGGTTGCGATGTCCACTCTGGCAAGAATCA
>SMGU01001977.1:0-11724 GCA_004348175.1 Puccinia novopanici | reverse complement strand
CACGTAAGTGATAGCCACTTACAAGCTCTAGAATATTCCCTGACTGTCTCAGCAGGAAGAATCCACGTATACTTACGGGATTTCCCTCCCTGAAAAGGTTGAGAAGAAGCTTTGCAAGAGTTAAATACTTGAAGCTAATTATGGTGTTCAAAACTGCATAAATAAAAAATTACATAAATTCATAAACACCATTTTGGCAGGGAACTGTCGCAATACATAAAACTTTAATTGAAAGTTCCCTGCCAAATTGGTGTTTATGAATTTATGTAATTTTTTATTTATGCAGTTTTGAACACCATAAATTATCTTTAATAATTATTATTTATAGGAATTAACCCTTACACATACCAAATCACCACTCAATCAATCACTCATAGCACAACCAGTGCTTATAATCACTTGGTTAGTAGCATAGAGGCTGACAATCTCTCTACGCTCTCTCCACGCTCTATCTGCTCTCTACCCTCTCTTAAGCTGTGGCTGTCCCTCAGTCGCAAACTCTATCTTGAAACCCTAACCTAATTCATCATCCAACTCTGTCACAGCTCTCATGTCTGAACTGGTCAAACTCAATCTCACAATCCATGTTTTCCATTCCACAACATGAAGATCAACTCGTCACAACTCGTCGTCCACGTTTTCCCCGTTTTCCCTTGTTATCACCGCGCCTCCTTGGGATAGCCTTGGCTTGGACAGCCTTTCTGGCTTCCAACTAAGTGAGAAATGAAGGCAACACCTCAATCATCACTCAATCATTGACAGACCATCACTAACCTTTTCTTCTTATATTAGTCTTATTACATCCTTGTCTCCTCGTCCACATCTCGTCTCATAAATATATGTTTAGCCTTTGAATAGGGTTTGTTTTCTTATCTTCCTTCTTGTTCACTTTGTTCTCATCTCATAAAAACTAACCATCACTTGATCAATCAGTCTATCATTGTTGTCCATCCTGTCCTCATCTCAATCAGTTGTCCTTTGTTATCTTCTCTCTATATTCTCAGGGTTTGTCTTAATTCTCTAATTCTTTTCTTCTTTAGTCATTGTTTCTCATTCTGATATTATTGTTTCTTAGTTCTGGTCTTTGTGTCTTTAATAATAAAAAAACATTCATAGGTCCTTTAAGTTGTAGAAGATTGAACCAATGTTGCAGGGACTGGTTTTCAGAGGTTTTGTTGGTGAGATCCTTGCGCGCCTGTTGCAACTCATCCTGCAAGTGCAGAACGTGAATGTTGATTCCGTCTCAAAGCTGAGTGAACTCATCTTTATAGTGGTTGATTGTAGTGGTGGCTTCTTGGAGCCAAGCCGCATAGAATTGGGACATGGACGACTACATCTTGCAAGTCCTCCAAGCTTCTGTATCAAAATAAGCGGTAAGGGAGGCTTGAATGCCTCCCTGCAAGTTGCTGGTACAACAAGACATTCCAGAGATTCTGGAGGAGAATGTTGAAGGTTTCTGTGAATGGGAACAATGGGTGAATAAGTTACTTGGTGGGGTTGGCACCAGCAGGTTACTGAGCAAGGTGTTTGGGGGGCAACCAGGGCCATTAGGTGATGGAGATGGTCAAGCTGGTCTGTTTGCCAATGAAGCAGGACCAGTCTGACTGATTGAGCCCTCTGACAGCAACAGATCATCCCCTTCTTCTGGGGAGTTTTGATCAAGTTCATTTGCATCTTCACGTTGGGTCTTGGTCCAGCCAGAAATTTGTGTACCAACCAAAGATGGTGTCCAACTGGCAACATCAGATGGAGCTGGCACTGGATTTCTGACCCCATGTCTGAAGAGAATTTGGATGATAGTCAGCAGATGAGTTTGTGAATGACATGAGAAAGGAATCTCACATCTTTTCAGCACTATATTCTTCTTCTTCATCCACAAATGCCAGGCTGCAAGCTTGGTCCTTGATCATGTAGTTTGTGAGCTTGGCCTCACAAACCCAAACCAGACAGGAAGGATCACCAGTGGGCTTCTTTGAAATGACCAATGCCTTGAGCTTAGTCTTCAGTGGGTCAGTGTTGCTCAGGATTTGGCCATTTTGGATGGCATAATCCAAGTAAAGTTCATGGACACATTCCCACACATTGCTTCCTAGGGGAAGTATCCCCTTAATGATTTCAATGAGGGTGGTGAAGTCCTCTCTGCTGTAGGCTTGCAAACCTTGTTGGTGTCTGGGTCTCTTCTGTGGGGACATGACTGAGTTGGTGGGTTGGGTTGATGGGATGGATGGTGTAGGCATGTTGGAAATTGCAGATGGCATAGATTTTAGGATTGCAATAGAACCCTTGTGTAAATTAAGAACGGGGAAAACCAGGGAAAATTTATGTTTTTCCTCCTAAAAGGAAATCTTGCTTGAGGGTGGAGGCTAGACAACAAGTGCTGTAAACCTGTTGACAAGTAATGTGAGCTTACTGTGGGGGTGATTCCAAATAGCTGCTGTAGGGTGTACATGGCCATAGTCAAGCATAACCAATGCAAGACTAGGCCCAGGCAGCCAGTGGCATCTAAGGATTGCTGCCCAATCTGGGGTTTGCCATTGGGGTCTACATCAGATTGACTGATAGTTTTGAAGTTCCATTGGTCAGAAAATTGTCCAAGAAGATCATAAAAAGTGGAAACATCCACTCCCATTGTGGTGATGAAGGCCCTGTCATTTTGGGACCTCCACAAGCAGGCCCAAGCTGTGTCATTCATGGTGGGGATATCGGCTTGAGTAAGGTAGGTGTGGATTGAACAAGAGCCAGGCATTCCAAGATATCCAAAGGCCAACAGTGCCATGATTGCCTCTTCATCTTCCTCCATTCTCCTGCAATCCTGTTGCACAGTAAGCTCAATTGCATTGTTCAACTCCGTGTACCTTTGTGTACCTTTGTTCATGTTGATTAGTGGCATCTTGCTGCTCCTGCTCAAGATACAGGTCAATTAACTTTAGTATTCTGCTTTAGAGAGAGATATTGGTCAGTACTCATTTAGGGTATTCAAAATTGGGACATAAAATCATAATCACTTTTCACATAAATTTTTTTCACAGGGACCTGTCAAAATGCATGAAACTTTATCAACAATTCCCTGCCAAAAATCAAACTATGCTGTTAAGCATGTTATTTTATGATTTTATGTTTCAATTTTGAATACCCTAATTAGAATTATGGTATTCAAAATTCAAACATAAAATCATAAAGTTGATTTCCATAAATTAAATTTTTTGCAGGGAACTGTCACATCTCATAAAACTTTATTGACAATCCCCTGCAAAAAAAAAAAAACTTTGATGTTATGTAAAATTTTATGTCTGGATTTTGAATGCCATAAATGAAGAGAATTCTAGAAACATTCTTGAAAATGTTAAAAGTAGAGAAAAAACAAGACTTTCATAGATAATGGAGGACTTCCCTGTTGTAACCAGTACTGGGTTACAGTCTGAGCTCACCTAGACCCCCTTTCTATCTCATGTATATAAACTTATTCTGTCTATATACATGAAATACATTCATTCCTTTTGTTCTCTTCCATCGAGTCACATCATTCCCGTCAGTCTGGAATGTCTAATTTAGACAGGCTAAATTTAATTTCCAAAGTTTGTTTGGTGGTAGGAACCTGACTGTCGTCAATTTTCACCACCAAACAAAGTTTGGGATTTAGAACTAGAAGCACCAGATTAAGGAATCTGGGCGACTAACTCGGTGTAAAAGTTTGAAAGTGGTAATTTAGAATTGTGCTCAGAAAATTTTCAAGCCGTTACAGCTGCCAAACGGAGCCTTAGTTGAGTTCGGGTATATAGCCTCGCCAGATATGAAGTGATCACCCACCTCCCTATCCTAGTTGGCAGCACACCCTGCTTCCCGTCGGTCATACCCTGTCACCCACCTCATCAGACCCACGGTTCAAGCCCAACCCAGTGCCAACCTCGTCCCGCAGGCTTCCTGCTCCGTGTCCCACCTCACCCACACACGATGCGTAGCTTCAGCCGTGGTTTCACCGTCCTTGCGGTCCTCTTCGGTGCAACCCATCTCGTCTTGTCCGGCCGGAGACTGGAGACATTCCGCGCCCGAAAATGCAGCTCCTGCGGGCAAGCGAACAAGGATGCATATCCCAAGCAGGATCCGACCTATTCCGAATGCCACACCACACGCAAGTGCGCTAACTGCAATGGAATGGCCGTCTGCGACGGCCGCATATACAAGTACAGACTGGTATGCCCGAATTGTTCAAATGATAGCACCATCTGGGAGGATTGCGACCAGATGACTCTGGATGAAAACAACATCCTGACTCATTGCACGCTACCATGCTCTTGCCAGGGCTAAGGGGGCACTGCACACTCGCAGCGGCCCGGCAGGCACACAACATATTTTTTTGTTGACCTCTTTTCCCATTCAGTCCGCCATCCCCGATCGCTGCCTCTGCTGCCGCGAAGACCCATTGTAATCCTGTCTTCGCCCAGCAAACACCCCCAGGCTACCGGGAAAGTCCATCCAAGAATCTTTCAAGCAGCTTTCCGGCTTGTTATCAGCACTTCGCGCCGCGCGGTTCAGTTCAGGACCAGCGGCGAGGCTGCGAATGACGGGTCGCCGGCGGAGCCATCCACGGCTCTATGTAAAACCCATGAAACCCAGCCCAGCAGGGGTAAGTACCCATAGCGTGATTTGTAGAGCAGAATGACAAGCACAGGAAGAACTTGAGCCACCACCCCCAAAAACCGGATAAATCGTGAAAGAGGAAACTCATCGCAATCGAAGACCTGTTTTATTGTCAACGGTATCGTCGAAGAAGCTGAAGGCGCTTTCATCGCATCCCATCGAAGGACTCTGTGCCGCTCGCCATTCGATAAAGAAGTGATTGCGGCGAATTTCTCTCCTTGCATTCTCACTCATTTCGATACTATTTCTTTTTTCCAAACCTTTTTTCGCAGTTTTCCGTTCGCCTCAAATTTTGTCTACCCCTTTCAACAAAATCTCAATATCCGAGACCATCTCCCCATTTCCAGTTTCGGACAGCAGATTGAACAATCCTGAATTTCATATGGCTCCTGATGAAATGATTACTCCCACGTTAGCGAAGAAAACCAAGGCAGTCGCTCCTCAGAAAGAAAACCCGCCAGTCAGAACGGAAGAAGATAGGGTAGCTCGTGTTTTGATAACCCGAGGTGCAGTTCCGTCTTTGAATGATGTGCAGGTTTCACTCCGTACTTGGAAGAGAACATATGAAAGCTGCACAGCCCTCTTCTGTTGACCATCTTCAACAAGAAATGGCAAGAAGCGACCATAACTTTCCATCTAGACAGACAAGAGGAGGTCATATGACTCGACCTCGGAGAAGTCAGCAAGTGACTAGAAAAGATACAATTTTGTGCCAGAATGACACCAAACTCACTTGGCCTGGACAAGAAATCACTGCTCCTTCGACAAAATCCTCAAAAGTTCCTTCAACCTGCACGTATTCGCAGATCTACTCCCTAATTAACATAAAAAAATGAGCAAGGAGATTTATGATGATTTATTTTGTATGGTTGCATTCTGTTACAACATGCAAGTGAGGCAGAATACATTCTCCCACAGAATCCCGGTGAACAGCAAGCTTACAATTTCTGATATCTTGGCAAAACATCAAGATATCCTTAAGCAATGCTACAATACAGCTAGAAATCTCAGAAAGCTGTTGTAGGGTCATTGGCAGTGAAGGTGATATAGGTGGAACAAGTAGAATCTTCTGTAAGTTGGCCATAAGAAAGATCAGCAAAAGAAGGAATATCATACTTCTTCATAATGTCTTGATTGTGATGGAGGGGAGTTTGGCAAGGTTGTTGAATAAGCTTCCAATGATATAACCGAGTTTTGGGGACTGTTTATAGTGGGAGTTGAAATCAAAGATTGGATAGGAGTAAACCTGCTCCATTTCAGACTGGATTTATTTTGCTGAAGGGAGAGAGTGGGATTGTTGTTGAACCAAGGGATCTTGGGCTAGATGTTGTGAGGGGAATACTTTGTCAGATTGCAAACGCAGGGCTTACTTCCGACCAAGTTATGCAGAGCATACGTGAGTCCTGAATCTACACCCTGAGCACTGTTGCTGTGTATATCCAGCAAAGGCTTAATGTACTAACAACCCTTCCGTCCGTTGCAGACGATGAACTAAGCATTGAGCTCAACAGGTTAGGCCCTGACCAGGACACATCCAGCAGCCACAGGGTCCTAGAAGACCAAACCTAATCAACAAGGCATTGCCGACCAGCGTGAGTTTTTTCCACGACCAATCACCACTTTAAATAGTTGGAACCCACTGACTGAGCTTTTGACTCGTCAACAAAAATCTTCTTCATCCAGCACATCCACCCAGTCCAAACATCCTACCCCGCTTCCGAGTCACTTGACCCTCGAACATTTCCTGTACCTATTGTTGTTCTCACAGAAACTCATTAAAACCTGTCGATACTTACTTCTTACTCCCTTCTTGTTTGACACAAGTCTTTCATCTTTTTCTCTTATCTTCATTTTATATCCTCTCTTCTTCTTCTCTAACTTTCAAATCTCTTGTCTACACAAGACTCCATTCACGCTTGTCCATCTTAGCGTACCTGCCTTTAGGTAGATCTTCTTGTCTTCTCTCTCTCTTCTCACATGTTATCATGTTCTAATGAAACAACGTCCTTTAGTTTCTTGCATTCTACTTTAGATGGTGCCATATGACCATGGTGTCTGCTAGGCCAAGGCTAACCTTGTTCAAATCTGAACACTCCTCTCTTTCCCTCTTTGAATTGTTCCTGCAGTTTGGGGCTTTCTTACTCCTATAATGATTTCTATGATGACTCCATGTGTCCCTGGGAGAATTTCCACCCAATATTGTCAGTTCATCATCATATATTCATATTAGAGTAATCCAACTGGATACATTCAAGATAAAAACAAGAACACAGAGTCATTAATGAATAAAAGCACCCACCTTTGAGCCATGTTTGGTTTGTGGCCAGAGAGGTGGGGGGTAGCAGATTGGTGGGAGGAGTAGGAGGTGAGGATATCCAGTTGTTTCTCAGTTGCTTGGTTGGGCATGTGTGGTGAAGTTAGTTATCCATAGATGGGGAGGGTAGCATAGGTCTGTCAAAGAGGTGGAAGAGTTCAGTCAGAGAGGGGGGCGGGTAGCTTATGGTCAGTCAGAGGGCTGGGATGGGAGGGTCACATTTAGGTCACTTGGTCAGTCAGAAGGGTGTGAGGAGAAGGTACTATGAAATAGTAGTAGAAGGAGTTGGTCTCAGCTCTAGGGTTCAGTGGGTGAACTTATGTTATCTTAGGTGTAAAATTCATTGAAATAATAATATTTAATCATTATTCATTTCTACATTGAGTTTCTTTTCACTTATTATTCTTTTATATTATCTTGATTTTATGTTAGTGTCAGGGATGGTCTCTAAATTGACTATCACTGAATCTGTACAAGTTACTAAGTAAATTAATCCTTCACAGAGAATGAAAGGTCCCAAAATTTTGCGGAGAGTTTAAAGCCATCCCTATAGAATACAGGGGGCCTAACAATAGTTCACCTAATTGCTGGAAATCTACGGAATCTAAGAAGAGAGATAAGGTTTAGACTGATGAGGAACTCACTAGAAGAGTGGTAAAGTTTGAGAGGGATAAGGTTGGAGTGTTGATGATTTGAGTTAAGGTTCCAAAGTCTCAAAAGCCCCAATTGTCATGTTTGACAATATAGGCAGTCTTTTTAGGTTTTTCTTGATCACACTCAATCTAATTTTCTTGTGTGGACATCACTTATAATCTCACATGTCCCTTCCTTGTCTACCAGAATTTAACAATTCCTGTTGTATGGTTTGAGTGCTGTTCTGTTTACACCTTAGGACTAGCTAGAGGAAGCTGTAAAAAAAAGTGTATGCTAACAATTATCAGCCATGTAGCATAGTATAGCATAGGGGCCCACCTTTGCCAAATCTGATATTCAATTGGATGTGGCATCTGACAAGAGGACAGATGTCTGATAAAATAAATGGAGAATGAAATACAGGAATTCAATCACCTTTGAACAAAAAGAATATACAATTAATTCAGGCACTGTGTGCTGACAGAGCCACCAGATTAAGCATTGTGAATTTTTATTTTCCTGTGAATAGTCAATTCAGATCATATTCTGGATAGATCTTCTTGATAGATTAACAATTGATTTCTTGAAAATAAGGGACCAAACAAGGATGCTTGAAAATATAATAGAATCCAAAACTATGTAGAGGTGGCTGGGAGGATTTGAGAATGTAGGTATTCAGCAGTCTGTGTTAGTAATACAGGAGGCTGAGAAAAGTATAAGGACAATAAGGGTGATTCAGAAAGTAGGGATTAAAACATAGATGAAGATGAGCAAGAAATGAAACAGGAAAAGAATGATAACAAACATCACAAAAGGAAGCAGTGAAACTGAGAGAATGTGTGAAGGAAGTTTTAGAAAGTAGATCAATCAGGTGATTTTGATGATGAGAATGGAAGAGTATGTTAGCAAGACTGATGACCAAGGAAAGAGTGAGATTGTTTTTGTTGATTATTTTGCTGATTTATTATGATGAGGCTTGAGGCCTGTCTTGAGTTTCTTGAGAATGAATTGAGTTGTCTTGAGGATGAGCAGGTGATCCCATGAGTTTTTGATGGATGGATGAAGAAAGAAATGAGAGTTCAACACTTTGAGTTCAGATCCAACCTAAACCCTAACCGGTTCAGAGGAAGAGCTTTAGGGTTTGATATCAGACACATATAATGGTTGACATGCTTTGAACTGAAGCCACAGGTCTTCCTGAGCCATTTGAAGCCTGAATTCAACACTTCTTAACACAATGCCTGCATTAGTGGGGTTTACTTACTGCTCATTTTATAACAATAAAGCTAATTCTATGCTGCATCAGAAGGGTTTCTGTGACCCAAAGGGCACCCCCCGGGGGGTGCCCCCCGAGTGCGGGTGGTTGGGATGTGACAGGAACCCCCCGGACCCCCCGGGTGGTTTGGCAGAGAGAGCTTCACTGCAACATGACAGCAAAGCAGTTGTTGTCTTGGTGTTTTTTCATTCCTATTTACATTGTTAAGCAATAAAGAAATATCTTTTTGTAGTTGAGAAGTACAGGAAAATGTGAGAAAAAGAACATCACAGAGAGAAACTTATATGGGATCACTCCTTTAGACAAAGGAGTTCTTTGAAGCTCTCTGGAATGAAAGATGATCTCATCCAAGAGATTATTTGATATGCTTTGGAGAAGACTAGCTTGGACAAGGTTCTAGTGGCTGGGATTTCTAGATAGAATCAGGCCATTTGAGATAAGGTTGGGTAGGTCTTGCAAGAATTGGCCCAGTACTCAAGTATGTTTGTGCCCTCCGGTTCAACATCTTCCTTCAGATATCAACTGATCTCCAAATTTAATGAATTCGCTTCATTGGACTAGTTGTTGCTGTGGTATAACTCAGTTGAGAAAAAGCTTGGCTGTTTTGATGTGGATGAGATTGAAGCAGCAGGTTGAGGGCATGCAGGCCGGGCAGCTTGTTCTTTGGGTATATGAATCTCTTCAAATTGACTAGTGGTCTTGCGGAATGTTTCAACAATATCATTGACTGAGTAATGGTAGCAATCAACAATAAAAACCTCATTTTTTTCCAGAATGTTGTTTTGAAAGTTGGATTGAGTATCATTGAGCAAAAATATGCAGGTTTCTGGAGAGCATCCAGTAAATATTGCTCAATCTTGTCAAAAATCTGGGAGACAGGCTGGATCAACTGTGCTTGATCATAGAGGCCGTGTTGTACTTGTTTGAGGTGCTTAATGAGCACAATGTAGATTGGCAGGGATTTGTTCAAACTCGGGTACTTTTTGAGGTGCAGAGGATGTGTGTTGCTTTGCTAAGAGGAAGGAGAAGCTGCATCATGTTGGATGCTTGATTCCATTCACTTTCAGATAGTTGAAACTTAGCAACTTTGTTGTTTTCCTTACAAAAGTGTACACACGATGAGCATAGTTGGAGGGCTCAGGCAATCATGTGGTATGTCGAGTTCCATTGAGTTGAAACATCTATATCCAACATTGTGAATTTGGCTCCAGATTCACGAAGGTTTGGCTGAGCATAGTTGACCACGGCTTGGAATCGCTCACGTCGTTGAGGTGAGAAGCGAACATAAGTGCAAAGACTGTGGATACGTTTGACAATCGACTTCAAATTAAGAGAGACACCGTTGGGTGCTGTAGTGAGACTCAAGATAGACATTATGGAATGTCCCGCAGATTGTTCCAACTCTGGATCAGTCAAACCCGGATTGTCATCTCCATCAACCAAACCTAGAACAGCCAAGCCTGCCTTGGCTCCGAGATTGATGACGTGTGCGATACAGCCAAGAAATTGTTTACTTGTTTCAAACAAGGGGATTTTTTTTGAAGTTCACGTCCCATTTGGCCATTTGTTGAGTCATTGTTGGCAGTTATTGTATGGAGCTTCTTAAGGATGTTGTATTTTTCAAGTACATCGTAAAACAGACTGGCAAAGTTTTGCCCAGTATGACATCCTACATATTTAGAAAACAGAATTAATAAACCAAAAAAAAAAAAAAAAGAGAGCAAGTCGATCACACACCCTGAATGTGAGGGACAGCAATCGTCAAATCAACCATCTTGAAATTTTTGTCGATGAAATGTGCAGTCACCCCCATGAAAGCAGTGACATTCGGGGATGTCCACGCATCTTGTGTAAAGGAGATTGTCGGTTGCCTTGCCAATAATTCAAGCTTTACCCTTTCTTGCAATTGAAGATACATCTTGGTGATATGTGATGAGATTGTCTTTCAGGAGATTTGATTGAGCATGAGCGCCGCCTGGTCATTAACAAGGTGGATGAGATTTTGGAATGATGATCGTTCAACAACTGAGATTGGAAGGTCGGACTCGGCAATAAAATAAGCAATGGCTGTCTTGAGGTTTTCAGAATTGAGGACGGTCTAACATTGAAGACAAAAAATATTAAAAACCCAACCATGCTACTATGATTATCTATAAAACTTTACTTACCAGTGGCGCAATTTTTGAGGTCTTCATCCAATTGGAAATGTCGGATTGGGATGAGCTGGGTTTTTTGTTGAGTTTTAGATCAACTAACCTTTGAACCTTTAAAAGGTGCTTGTGAAAATTCTTTGTACTTCCTGAGCGGTCTTTTTTCAATGTCCGGCCGCAGATTGACTTCTTCAATGCAACTTGGCAGGTGGCTTCAGTTCCATCATTGTTTTCAACAAAAGGTGTCCAAACCCAACTTCTTTTTGGTTGACCTGAGGTGGCTGAGCTGTTTGGATTTGATTTATCATTTGTTGGGTAAGGTGAGTTCTGTTTTTCTTTGTTGATTTCAATTATTTGAATTTTGTTTTGGGAGGATTGATTTGTGATGGAGGGGCCTGGAGTGGGTATCTTGCGTGTAGAAGGAGGTTCAAAGGTTTTTTCTGCTTCATGATGGATCTTGGTGAGTAAGACAAAAGCCAGATGAAGCGGTACAAGCATCCAGAGACCAACAGCTGTCCCCCCCCTGGGTGACCCCCCAGACCCCGGGTGAATTCGGATCTGGGGAGCGGGACAAGGGCCACCCCCCATCCCAAACCCTGGGTCACAGCCTTAATCAGAAGGGTTTTCCCAAGGTTTATGCATAGTAAGCCCATCCACCTTGGCCCTAAGTTTGTTTCAGGTAGTGCAGGCTTACCAATAAACCTTTTACTACA
>SMGU01001969.1:0-24212 GCA_004348175.1 Puccinia novopanici | reverse complement strand
AAAAAAAAAAAAAAAAAAATCAGATTTATCGCTAAGTTACGTTGGAACTTACTGACTCCCGCTAGGTTTTCGGAAAGACCTAATCTGCACGAAATTGTTGATAGATTGGGACAGAAGAAATCTGAAGCGACGATTCCGACGAAAGAGAAGAGGAAACTGAGCCAGAGGACCAAGGATAGGATGACCAATGCGCGCATGTTACGAGTGGATTGGGCATAGTAAATCTTGGAGTAATCGATTAGACTGATGGGCTCATGATCGGTCTCAGAGATGGTACTTCTGGGTGTGAGCCTGGCCGTTTGAAGAAAGTGGTGGTTCTTCCTGAGGAGAAGATGTTTGCTGGCTTGATGGTTGATGAGGCTGATGGTAATGAGTATGGATAAGGTGAGTGCGAACAGCCTGTAGAGTGATTTCTGGCCTCGAATCATCTCCTTCTTGTTTGTTGTTGGTTGATGGATTGTTGAGGAAAGAAAAAGAAAAAGAACAGAAAAGACGAGAATAGCATTTAGGAGCCCATCGGGGACACACGGGGGGATACTCATCAAAACATAACATCATGTCTCAAGTCTTTGCTTTTGTTACTCTGAATCCCTTCTTCACATCATCATCATGGCCAAAAGTTCATTAAATGAAAACAAAGTTGTATGGGTAGAAATCCACAATGAAAATATATTAAAACCAAACTCATCTTACATGAAAAACCGGAATATGATTATCAAAAGCAGTCTTGAAAATAGTGGACAATCAGAATATCAGAAATTGGAAGGAACCCATTTCACTATATTCCATGTTAGTCAAAAATCAAATTAGAAACCCTTGAAAACTTGATCACATTTCCAGCCTTTTTTATATCAGTAAAAACAATGATGATGCTAAGCAAAATCAATAGTGAAAAAATTAAAGAGCTCATCTCACAATCCATCTAGATCACATCACACTCCTTCCAGAAAAACTCACTAGGTTGATCAGAATATCCTGTTAAATCTAGTTTTTGAGCAGTTCATGATGAACTATGTTGCGCAAATCCCAGATTCACTCAAATGAAATCATCCAAGTGAGGTTTTCTGAAAATGTATTGATAGGTGTTTCTGCTCATATCAATTGACCCTCCCAAGTGGGTTAGCTTGAGAGAGGGAAAGAATTAGGCCAGTTCACATAGGTCACTTTTATGCAAATTTTGTAAAATCAAGTTTGCTTGCTTGCATAATATAAATGGCTAAAATTTATAATCTCACAGCCAAACCTGATTTCAAATTCCTTAAAATGTTGCTCATTGCAAAAAATTTTAACTGTGAGCAAGCAGCTATGTGAACTGGCCTATTATGTTTTTCAAAGTTTGAAAAATAATCCAAAAAATATTTAGCACACTACTCCAGGTAAGATTTTGAATCTAATCATGAGATAAGGGATGGGAAAAGTTACATAAATTCAAGCTTCTTGTATTCAAGCTTCTTGTTCAAGAAGTGGGGAATGGTTCCATATGATTAAATAGTCATGCTCAGACTGAATACCTCAAATCTTTCTGACTTGGTGAATCAGGATCAAGGGTGTGAAGAAGCTTCTTTGTTGAAACTTGTACTCAGCGGCTCAAATTTGGAGTGAAGAGAATGGGAAAAAAGGACCTTGGATTCATTTCTGGAAAGGATCAGGGGGAAAGGAGTGAGAGAAACAAGGGGTTTCTTGCTTGTAACTAGCTAGGGTTAAATAGACTAGTTAGAGCATCTCCAGCAGAGATGGGACTGCACGGCTTGGCTTCTGGCTAAATTTAGCCGGTTGCGCGGCTTTTTGGGGGTCCAGCAGACTGGCAACAGGATCAAATTTCAATCCCATCCCCCATCCCCGCCTGATATCAAACCCATCCTATTGACACTTTCCAAGGCAGCCTGGAAAGCAGTTCTCGGTCCGCCATCTGTCGACAACTCCAATTTTGGACATCATTTATCAAGATATCGAATTGCGTGAACAGGACATGTCAAAAAAAAGAAACTGCCTCTCAAACAATACACAACGGAACTACCACATCTTCTGATACAGGACCTCCTACCCCCACCACCATCCCCGCCAGGCCCATATGTAGCATCCTCCAAGCAAGGACCAGCTTCATCAAGAACTGTCGGGTGGTCTCAGCATTGTCTGAGTGTTTCCACCCCCGGCCCGATCCCCAGTCTGCTGTGGAGCAGTGGGAAATGCCCTGTGAACTGTGGCCCCCACCCGCTAAAGCTGTTGGGTCACATCCCATCTCTACTGGAGATGCTCTTACAAGCTTTCCCAGATTTGGTTCAGAAATGAATAATAAAATCAAAAATACAAATATCAATAAATAATTTAAATAATTAATGAAAATTTTCTTTGAGAATAGAATGAACTTAAGATGAATACTAGAAAAAGGCCCATTGGCTAAACATTTGTGAAATCTCAGCACTATCTTGTAACTAAGTCAAAATTCCACTGTGATTATTTAAATGGGGGTTCAACACGCGACCCCCCAAAGTTGGTTGTGTGGCCCCTTGGACGTCTTGCTGACGTCCAAGAGGGGTTGCGCAACCAAAAAACTTCCGGAATTGGGGGTTGCAGAACAAATTTTAAAAAAAATCTAATTATTTTTCATAAATTCTTGTGGGGGTCACATTGAAAGATAATTTATGGTATTAAGGTTTATTCCTACCTTATTGGGTGTGAGAAATCTAATGGTAATGTTCATTTCTCCAATAAACCTTCTTTTTCTACTCTTATTGGTGTTGCGCCTGGTTTTTTGGAGGTAATTTTTCAGGTGCACATCTAGAGATATTGGGAAATTTCAAGATTTTTTCCCACTCTTCTAATAGTTAAAAAAACAATGGTGAAATTTATTTTGGTTAAAGTTCAATAACTCATCCTATTTGGGAGGTGTCATAACTTTCTTTTTTCCCAAATAGGAAGAATTATTGAACTTTAACAAAAAAAAATTTCACCATTGTTTTTTTAACCATGAGAAGCTTGGGAATAAATTTTGAAATTTCCCAATATCTCATGATTTGTCACCTGAAAAAATACCTCCAAAAAATCAGGTGTAACACCAATAAGAGTAGAAAAATAAGGTTTATTGGAGAGATGGACCTTATAATTAGATTCTTCAAACCTAAAAATGTAGGAATGAACCTTAATAACATAAATTATCTCTCATTGTGACCCCCCAAAAAAATTATGAAAAATAATTAGATTTTTTATAAATTTGTTCCGCGACACCCAATCCCAGCGGTTTTTTGGTTGTGCAACCCCCTTTGGATGTCTGGATGATGTCCAAGGGGTTGCGCAACCGATTTTGGGGGGTTGCGTGTTGAGCCCCCATTTAAATTGGTCTTGATTATTGAAAGGAAAAAGGGGTGTCCAGTAATTCATAGCAAAAAAGTGAGAATTTCAAAATTATTAAATATTCAAATGAATAAAAATAAATTTTGTTTCTTAATTTTTCAAAGAATTGCTTTGGGGGCTCTTCTGGATCTAGTTATGCAAACAGAATTTCTCTAGATATAAGCTACAATCTTCTTTGACTGGATTTTTGGGGAAGTCTTTGTCACTTCAAAATAAATTAATCAAACTTGGGGCAGTTGAAATGAAATATTATAATGGTAACTTGTTAAGATTAAATTTCAAATACCCCCCTGTTGGCCAAACCTTTGTAGCAATGCTTTTTCTCTTCTGCTTGTCCTGTTTTTTGACAGGAAGATTTTTTTTTTCTTTAAATTTAGAAAATTATTCTTTCAAGAGGATGAACCTTTTGATTAGTAGAACTTTTTTTTTCAGTAGGTAGTTTTTGTATGAATACACAGGGATTCATTTGTATGTGTTCAATCAGATACAAGTTTCTAGATTTATCTGGAGTGGGAGACTGATATACAAGTAAATTTATATTTAATAACTTAAAGACAATCAGCTTTCATTCAAGGAAAAAAATATTGAGAAGGGGGGGATTGAATTCCTTGAGATTCTAGTTGACCAAGTAATTATTATTCTATTTTTTCATGAATTTTAAATATATTGAAACCATCCTCAGGGAATGCAGGGACACTAGATTTTATTTCCAGAAAAAATTATACCATTGGCCAAGATACTTACACCCCAGGCTCATCAATCTTCATTTTCCTGCACTCCCATGGAAGTTTTATTAGCTAGTGGGATTTGTACAGTGCATCATCCCAAACACTTCCTTCAATCTCAAACTTGCAGCATGAGTGCAATTATTGAATTCTTCAAAACTTACACTGTATGGCTTATTTGGATTTTTTTTATCAGAATTTATTCTCTTCATAGGAATTGGGTAGGCAACAAGCACCTGTTTCTGTGATGTATTGAAATCTAAATGTGTTAAAATTTGAGGAATACAACTGAGGAAAGAGGTAACAAATATTTTACTTAAATAAGATAAGGACTAATAGTTTCAATTGAAGGGGCTAAAGTGCCTTCTAAAAAAGACTTGAGATGGGGTGCAAGTGCCACCTCAAGGATCAGAAGTGTCAGAACTGACAGTTTTTTAGTCTCTCTTTGGGGCACAGCTTAAATATAAATAAAATCCTATCATAATTTCTTTCTTTCAAGAAACAGGGAAGCCAAACCTGTTTATCTAATCAAGAAAATCCCCTATTACAGTCTTTACAGAAAAAATCTTCAGATCTTCTCAGAATTCTGGGAATGGGATCTTACATTTATTTAATATATTCAAGTTGCACCCCAAGAGCATCTCCACAGGTCCCGCTATTGCCGGACCTGGGACAAAATTTGGCAGCCTGTCGGTCTTTTTGGGCCTCCAGCAGACCCGCTAAAAGCCCTGCCAAAGTTTGCAGGTGTTGACCAAAGCTGCCATTGGCTGCCACTCTTGGCAGCTTTGGAAGCCATCCTCTCACCCACCAAACTGTTATTGTCATTGACACAATGGAAATCAGAAGCATATCAAAAAACCACATACAATCCTCAATATTGAAAAACAACATAAATATGATCCACAGGAATATTCTGGAAAACCCCCTCCTCCTCAATTCACTTCTAGCTTCTATGTCACCTCCAACACCAGCCCCAGCTAACAATCTGCCCAAATACAGAACCACCTTGTTTGGGTTTTCTATTTTGACATCTGAGAAGAAGCACAATTGTTGTTTGGATGGAAGCTAGGACATTGTTGTAATCCTCAAGATATTCTATAACATCAGTCCTTTTTGTTTGTGTTTTGGTGTGAATGCAAGGAAACCTTTTTGTTTCTTTTGTGGCGCTACAAAAAAAAAAAAAAAAGAATGGCATTGGTGTTGCATGGACCCTGTCACAACCAAATCAGGTGGTCCAGGGGAATCCACCCTGGCTCACGTCCACATGCACAAGAATCTGTGACAGATTTGGACAGGTGCTTCTGGCCCACCAGAGGCATGTGGATCCACCCCCAGACCACTGGAGATGCTCTAAAAGAGACAACAAAAATTATCTGTTCTGACTGCAATTTTCCTTAGAGGACACTTGAGCCTCCTCTTTGTCTTGTTGAAGGGGACACTTAAGCCTCCCCCATAAAGTTAATAGGTCCTTTTTAGCTTTAGTTGCAAAATGCATAAATCTTTCCTGAAAATTCCCTGCCAAAAAATCAAACTAGGCTGTTAAGTATCTTAGTTTATGATTTTTATTACTTCTTTTATGATTTTTATTAAAATTATACAAGTCAAGGGGATGAGTATTTTTAATAAAAAAAAAGGATAGCCAGACAATGTCTGGAAAAGGACCTATCAACTCAGTCCACGGGGCTAAAAGTGCCATGGCAAAGAGTGCTCTTATTGGGGCTTAAGTTCCAACAAAAGGAACTGTATGGTCAGAACAGAGGGTTTCTTATTCAGAGATCCTAGTCAAGTTTAAATAGACTAAATACATGATGGTCAACTTGTGGGAGCTATGATTGATCAAGATGAATAAGAAAATACATATTGAAAAAGAGTGACAGTGGAGTGACATGAAAAGAAGAGAGATCAGAAACAAGTGAAATTCCAACAATTTTATGTTTCAATTTTGAATATCCTAATCACAATATTAGCCCGGTTCACTTAGGGCATCTGTCAGCAGCACGTCAGCAAAGTATAACCCAAGCCACCAGCCAATTTGGCTGAGAACACTTGCTGACGTATGGTTATGGATTTGCTAAAAAAGCCCTAAGTGAACCGGGCTATTATGCAAAATTTACTTGACCTGATGCAAGCAGAGCCTCAAGAATTTCTCACATTTAAAGCAGATACAATAATATTGTAGTTGTATTCCGTTAATAATATGCAGACTCTCAGATAATCTGAATTACCTCTTTGACAAGGACTGGTAATTGAATAAATAATAACATCACCAAAGGTTGTTGGTTAGAAATAAGTAGCCAAAATAAAGTATCATAGGGATTTGGGAGAATTTCTTTGAGAGGAATATTTGTGCCCTAGCTCATGGCAAGGTCCATTTCAAGTTTTCTCAGCTGGGGTGATCCGACATAGGCTGACCACTTGCCCAGTATTTTGATGTCTTGCTTCCTCTCCAGGATTACTTCAAGATTGTACCAACGTAACAGATCTTATTCTACTGGATGGAACGGTTTCCATCCGCGATGAGAGAAAGCTTCAAAACTATGGAGTAGTCTGTGGTCAAACTCAACTTCATATCGACACATCAGATGCAAACCATCATGTGCACCAAAGCACTGGGGACACCAAAGCAGCAACAAGTTGTGGAGGAACTCAACATTCACTACCAGTGAGCATGGGGGCAGGGGATAATGTTGTATCAGGGCTGAAATACACACATGGGATGAACGACTGGACATCATGAAGGGGAGATGCGAGGCGGTGTTAATCAAAGCGACTTCGTCAAGCGCTGAGATTCCTCATAAACTACTGGCGACTTGGACAAATGTAAAAATACCCACCGTGATGCCAAGTGCCGATAGCGCATAGAGCGGGTTCTGCTAGGTATTGTGAGCTATTTCCCTTAAGTGCCATTTCCCGTATATTGCCTCACAATTTGCCAGCTGGGTGGGTCTCACTCGCTGGGTGCTTGATGCTTGCTCGACTGGATCACGCGGTGGTGATTGTAATTGCACCACCGACTCCATGCTGATTGCTTGACTAAACCACGTTTCCGAAGCCATGCAGTGTGTACTCTACACTTTTCGAAGGAGCAGCACCCCAGCTTAAAGCAAAACGTTTGCTTCGGGATATCGGTGCAATACCAACATGATAACTCAATGGATCCTCACCGCGGCGAAGATCAAGGACAAGTATACTGAGGGTACGTAGTATCGCTGACTCCAGCGCCGGTTTCTCTGGTAGATTAATGTGCTGCAACATAGAGAAAACGCGGGTTGATAGGCAGTCGTGTGCACACATGAGGGGTGCCATAGTCATACGCCGGGCGGGGAGACAGCAGCTACGGATGTATTTAAATATATCCATAGCACAAAAATTTCCCATTTATGGTACATCGGATGATGATGGGTGCATGGGTAGAGCGGATCCGACACAAGGAGCGGAAGCAGCAACAATTGTTGGGATGCAGAAACAATCGTCGGTCGTCACCCGCAGTTGAACAAACAATTGCCTGGTTGAAGGTGGAATATATTCGGACTAGAAACGATAATTTGCCCCCCGACTGGTTGGCTGCTTCGTTAACAGTTCTTTCCAACCCACTTTGTGCACATGCCGTCACCGTTCCGGTCGCCACAGTGCCTTTCCGCAGGTTCCGACTAATTGAAGGACGCTGCTGAAACCTTAAGTGGTACCGATCCTGGCTCATCCGTGCTCCGTTCTCGCAGCTCCTGTCTCTCTCACGTCATACATATTTCTGCGTCTTGCTTCACACTTTCGTAGCTTCGAATACGCCCAGTTCAAGGTCGACAATCCGCCGGCAAGCTCAGGAAACCGTTCCAGCTGCCACGGGCACTTGGACGGTTGCAACCTTCTCGCGGCACTCTCAGCTTGGGCCTCTGAACTGGCGCCGGCACGATACATGCACGCCTGCTCTTTGAATGCAGAGGTCAGTAACACTCTAAGGGTGAACTCATCCACCTCATAAACCTCCTCTTGAGATACCCTCCACCCCAACATAGGATCGATTTCACCTCAGTAACAGTATCGTGAACGAATAATTTTTGTAATCCCAGTAGTTTTATCAGTTATCTTTAGTAAAAAAAAATCAAAATCAACATTAATTTATTACTTCTTTTTTTATTTCACCACTTTATTTATCTTATCATCTATCTGGCAGGCTATCTTATTTTTCTGCATTGCTGGTTAGATTTTTGTTCACTGAAGTTTTGTTTTTTGTCACATCCCCTTCCGATCACACCGCTTACGATTCTAGACGATTTCTCCGGCTTTTCCAACCCTTGACGGGCACTTGCTCCTCCACGCACATTCCCTCCAAGTATCCAGTTCTGCGAACGATTGCTTGGTAGTCGATATTGGAAGTGCAAATTTTCAGTTTCGAAAAAAAAAAGACCCATAAGTAAATAATAATAATAATCTCTAAGAATTCACCGGCACGACCAACTTCAAATACGTCGAGGAGCTCTCTTCCGATTATCTGTCACTCAATAGCCGAACGCCACCTCGGTAGCTGATCGACGTCATGGCCTTCAAGATCATGCGAAAAGCTCCTAAAACTGTCTCGCCGTCGGCCTCTGGATCATCGGAGAGGGCTCCCGGCATAATGGGAGTCTTGAAGCGTCATGTGAAATTTCTCGGACCCGGAATCGTCGCCTCGTAAGTCACATTTTTTTTTTTTTTAAAAAAAACTCCGATGCTCATTTTTTCTGCTTTTGGGTTTCTCGTGCAGCGCGGCATATTACGACCCTGGTAATGTAAGTACTTTTTGACTTCGCATTATGATTAAATTGGTTTGTTTAACTGAACCTTCATTTTTTTTTTCTAGTGGGCAACGGATCTTCAAGCTGGCTCAACCTTTGGAAATGCGCATCTATTTGTTTTACTTATTGCGGTTGGCGTGGCGGTACTTCTTCAGACCTTGGCCTCCCGCCTGGGGTTTATTAGTCGAAAAGGTATATCCCGCCACTTTTAACAAATGATGTTTCTCACCAGTACTAACAAGATATTTTTTTTATCCATTTCTGACCAGATATTGGCCAAAACTGCAGGGATGCCGCTTTATCTGGCGAAAGAGGCAAGGCAATCAAGAAGTGGCTGGGACTATACCCGCTTTGGCTAATCTTCGAATTAGGCATATTGTTAGCATATTCTCTTCTGGTCGTATAATAAAACTGCACTGACATTCTGTCTACTCGATTATCTTTTCAGGTCTGCCGATCTAGGAGAACTGCTTGGCTCAGCCACGGCTCTGATTTTGTAAATAAATCCTCTCACAATTAGCCCTCAAGTCTCATTTTGCTAATTCTTACACCATTTTTTTCTGCATTAGACTGTTTCCCCGACTGCCTCCTTGGGTCGCTGCCCTGCTGACTTTCCCAGAAGTATTCTTGGCTCTCCTGTTCTTCCGGAATGGAAAACAGTCGAAAAAATCCATGCAGATATTTGAAATCATGATCACATTTGTCGTCATGGCCGTGGTGGTATCAGCCCTGGTTTTATTCTTCAAGGTTAATCCAAACATTCCCCAAGTCTTCCTCGGCTTTGTGCCCAGCAAGCAATTAGTGACGGGGTCGGCTTTCTATACCGCCATTGGAATAGTTGGTGAGTCAAAGATCCTCTCTCTGCCCTGATTCTTTTTAACGTTTCTTCTCTAACATCTAACGAACAATTTGCAGGCGCTACCGTTGGGCCACATTCGCTCATTTTGGGAGCATCTATCGCCACCCAGGATCGTACATCAGACGAAGAGGTCGAGGACAAAGCACCCCCAAATGATGGCACGGTTATCTATCTGCATCAAAACATTGATATAGAAAAGCAGCCCGAAGCCTTCCTTGATCCCAGAGCCGCCCCGTCTCTCCCATTCCCGCCCAAACATCGTACTGTCCGGGACTGTAAAAGTTATCTCGCCCATGCGACGTTTGACATTGCAGCCTCGATTTTCACCTTACCATTAAGTACGTCTCATTCGGTGTGATGTACTCATATTGTTAACCATTCTTCTAATAAAACTCCTCGGTTGTCATTCTAGTCGTCAACTCTGCCATTCTGGTAATAGCGTCTACAACATTCTTCTATAACAAACCCGCAGGCCCAGTGGTTGAGGAGGCGGACTTGGTCGCGATGCATCAACTATTGAAAAAACAATTGGGGTCCGGTCTTGCCGTCTTATTTGCAGTTTCCCTGTGGCTCTCGGGAAATGCTGCTTCTCTGACAATCACCATGGCCGGCCAATCTCTTTCTTCCGGCTTCCTCAACTACCAGACAAGTCCATTGATGCGCAGACTTATTACGCGCACATTGGGTATCATTCCAGCCACCATCATTGCTGCCATTTCCGGACAGAAAGGCATTAACAACTTGCTCATTGCTTCCCAAGTTGCTATCAGCATTGTTTTACCGTTCAGTCACATTTCACATTATTTTTCCTTCTTCTTCCTTCCCCTTTTATTTCCTTATCTGAAAAATTCACATGCTCATGGATTCCCATTGTCACGTACGATTCTTACCCATCCTTCAGATTTGCCGTGATTCCACTTGCTTACTTCTCCTCCAGGAAGGCGGTCATGTCGATTAGCTTGCCCCCCAAGATAGAGCGCCTATTTTCGGAGGACGAGAGCGTCATGGTCAGCAAGCAAGCGGAGGAAGGCCCTAAGGTCTCGAGAAGCTACCAATTAGGCAAGGAACTCTCGAAAGACAGGTCAATCGGAATGATGGACGTCAAGGAATTCAATGTCTCGCGATTAGGAAGTTCCCATTCCTTTGCGAATAACTGGGCAGTCACCGTTATCATTTCCATCATCGTTTTAGTTATTATAGCATCGGACGTCTACGGTCTCTATCAAGTGGCCACCGGAAACTGAAAGCATATTGGGCTTGCCTCTACGGCTAGGGAGAGGGTGTGTCCAAATGAAGATGCGAGAAATGACGAAACGATGCTATGCCCAATGTTGAACATTCTCAGACCTGACGAGTTCCGAAGGGCGCGTTTCATGAACCTGGAGTCTTACCACCTGTGTAAAGCCTGCTTGGTAGAAATTTAGATATACCCTCGTGATCCTTCAGTGTACATCAAAAAAGGTCAGCTTTTCTGGGTTGGAGTTTGCTACATTCTCATCCTCACTTTCGTTGACCAACCTTCGTTCTCCAGAGGTGTCATCAACCAAAATGTGTCAGTATGAAACAATAAAAAAAAACCCCTCTGCACCTGTACTTTGTTAAACCTCCTGTCACCTAATGTCGATGCTCATAATAGTCTTTAACTTCTTTTCTTGTCTCAACATTGTCATATTACCCTATCTCATTGCAGCCCTTGATCTATCACCGATTCCTGGCTTCACTTTTGGAAAGTAACACTATCATTATAATTCCAGCTCCATAATTTATTATAATCGTGCGTTTTGTTTTCCAGAGCAATAATCAACACAAATGCTGCATAGAGGTTTTCTACTTGCTCCCAAAAGAGCTATCAAGGGGCGCGCCACAACAAACAAAATGATTAGTATTCCTGGTGAGAGTGTTGACTGTTACATTTGTTGGAATTTCAGCTGTTTCTTCTTATTACCATCCGATAAATGGTGTACAAACAGACAACACCAGTTATAAGCTGGGCTTATAACTGGTTTTTGGGACACAGAAGCTGCAGGATTGTCTTTTTGACCTAATTGATGTAAGCCATGTCACTCATACGGAGCATCAAGATTAATGGCACACAAGTGTGATGACAGCCAACCATGTGCTTCACTGGATTCAAACAAAAAAAAATCAAATCTACCAGAAATAAGCTTTGACATGATTGATTTTTTTTTTAAAAAAAAAACAGGCACACTGGTCACTGCAAAAGAAACTTGCTCAACTGGCTACAGTTGACTTGCCCCTGCCATCAATCTTAAGGAACTTGATGATGGTTCGTGAAAAGACATATAGATTATCCATTCTATTCATAATGTTGTCTCCTTCCTATGTTTGGGTTTGACGTGGTTCCTAATGATTAATCCCCGGATTTCGCTATGCCGATCCGTGGCTTGATTGGGTCTGTCTCTTTAGGCGCATCCGGGCGGATCGACGGATCCCTGGCCGCACCGGCGGACCACCACCCTGGCTCCTTCGGATCCTTCAGCCATCTTGTCTTCTCCATCTCACACCATGAAGATCTTGACGAACGATGAACTATTCGAACCTCTGCCGATAGGAGATTCGGCCCACAATGTCAGCTGCTTCCGAAGTCACTCTTGAGGATGTCCCATCCGCTCGACCTAGCTCGTACGGCGCTCGTCACAATCGCCATGTCGTCGGAGAAGAACCCAAGAAGGAGGACAACACAGTCGAAGGAGAAGAATATGGAGATGAAGCAGAATCGATTGAGGGGGAGGAAGCCTGGGATCACAGCGGAGAGTCACACGAGACAGAAGATGAATCAGAATCCGACTCGGAGCAAACAGGATTAGAGTCGGAATCGGATGGGAGCGAGGACGAATCAGATGAGAGCGATGATGAACAGAGATATGGGACAGTCGACTGGAATGCATTCGGGAGGGGAAACCCGTCATCACAGGTTACAGGCTCGATGCACCTCTGGAGCCAAGGCCTCCTGATTCACGGGAACAAGAAATTGATCGAACTGGTTCTCGATGCTCGAAGGGCCTTGGCAACATCGCTGTGGAGCGCACTGTGGAGGAGCCTTCAGGAGCTGGACAAGTGGCTGAAGCGTGCCCATTCTTCTGACCGGTTGAAGTCCTTGGCAGTAATGCTCCCGATACTATGTATGCTGCGAAGGTTTTCCTCTCCTTATTACCTCTGAATCCGATGATCATTCAGGAGCTGATATCCCTTCTGGTGGTCTCCATTCTTTTGGAAAGACAGCTCGGTTCTTTGATGATTTGGATCGACTTGTCATCCACGAGCCTACGATGAGCTCGAAGGTCTATCGGCAGGGGCTAGATCGAGACGAAGCCAAAGCGCTTAGCGTGATGCAGCAGAAGTGGCCCAAGCTATCGAGACAGGAGATGAGTGTGGACCTCCATAAGATTATCCAGCGCGTAGGATCCTTCCCCCTGCACGCCTTCGGCTTGATCCACCCTACTGACTCAGGTTGGCTACTTGCATCTTGTTTCTTGCCAGCATCCGGCTGATAAGCCCCGAACAATAGCCAATGTTTATGACCCTGCTACCTGTACCGCCCTCGATTGCCTTGAGCGCGTCTTGTTGCGCGTTTCGAGCCGAATGACGCTCTCCGGAATGAGATTGCTGGAGGTGCCTGCAGCGATACTCGACATGGAGGCCATTACCACATGGTATTTATCATTTGGGCCCATCTTTTCTCCTTCCTCCAGCCTCCCGCCTTCCTTTTCACTTTCAGACCAAAGCAGAGACACGCTCATCGGGGTGAAATTTTTGGACCTCTCGGAGAACAACCTCAAAGGTAGCTCTCTATCGTTCTTGCATATGCGTACATATTGACTGGGCTTGTTGACTGCCATCTGGTCCCTTTGCTCGCGTAGAAATACCTGCGAGGCTGCCCGCAGTCTTCCCGGGCCTACAGAAGCTCGATCTTTCCGGCAATCCGCTGGGATGTCTTCCAGCAAGTAGTTTCGAATGGGTGGAGCTCACAAGGCTGAAGTTAGACCCCCCAATACGGCGTCGGACGAGCCGGGCACGGCGTCGCCGAATCCTGGCAGGCGCGCAGGAGCCACCGACGCTGGTAGAGAGCTGTCTGAGCCGGCTGATTGAGTCTCTACGATCCGCGGGCTCGCCAGCCGTCCCGGACCCTCGACGCCCATTTCCTGCCCATCTGTCCCGCGCACTTGCCAAAGGACGTCTCTGTGACCAATGCCGCCGCTTCCGCTGGACTGCCCAAAAAGCCCTCTATCTTCCCGCTCGCTTCTACTTCCTCGTGCGTGGATTCAACCGCCACCTCTCGATCCTCTTGGGGCCTTCTTTCCTCTGTTCCGCCTGTCTTGCTCTCCGTTACACTCACTCTCCCCCCACTGATTACGACGATCCACTCGACGGGGTTGGGTTTTATTGACAATTACTTGACCGAGTGGATTGCCCTCCTCGCGTGGTCGTGGATAGTTGCTCAGATATTTACTCTTCTGCTGACCTTGGTATCATTTACGGCTGGATTGACATGACTACCTGGCGCCTTTATGAACTGAAATTCAGCATAGTGGGTACCCACGCGATAGCCTATCAGTTACACAAGAGCAATCGCCAGCCGCTCCTCGTCGAAACCGCACACATCAACAGTGTTCGACTCCTCCAACGGCTACCACAACCGCACCGATTTGCCCTCGATGATGCATTACCTTAGCTCCAAGCTTATCCTCTGTGCTGCGATGGCGATGGCGATGATCAGCTGTGTCAAAGTTGCCGCAGCGCCCACCGAAGACGCGGTCTCCATCGTGCGCAGCAACTTGGGCGACAGAAGGCCGACGGGTGCCGTAGCCACGCCGGCTGAAGCTCCCCAGCCGTATTGCGGTTATTGCGAGGATCAGGGCTACGGTACTTGCCACTGCAACGAGCCCCTGTAAACCTTCAGTGTAGGAAAAGAACTGCGCACTTCCTCACATCCTCGTGCTGCAGCATAAGCATCATTAAGGTTGTCCATCTGAAACCTAAACCTAGATGTAAAGCCATCAAAACAACTGTCTCCTGTCCTACCCAGTTGTACATCTCATCTCATCTCATCTCATTAGCATGGTTCACATAGGCTATAAATCATCACATTGGCTATAAATCATCACATTGGCTATAAATCATCACATTGGCTATAAATCATCACATTGGCTATAAATCATCACATTGGCTATAAATCATCACATTGGAAGTGCATAAGTTATAACCCCATGCACCAGCCAATTTTGCAGGGAAGGTTAAAATTTCCCTATATGAACCATCTTATTTATTTATTTTAGGTCAGTACTTGTTGGATAGGGATCTTGAATGGCATACTTGAGCCCATAAGTGTGGGTGTGGTATGGGTTATTGAACATGCTGTGAGGCCAGCTAGGGCTTCCCACACCACACATCTGGGTGAGACCTACAACCCCCCTTCAGAACTGCACTGTTGCCCGTATTCCCATCCAAACTTAACTAAGCTCCCTCCTGGACATGAAGCATGCCCCTCCAAAGAAGGTTGCTTATGAAAAACTTGCCATTTTTGTGGCATGAGAGGTATATATAGAAATACCTATTTTCATTTGCTAATATCCTTGCCTCAAAACCTCAGATTTGTACATACACATTACTTTTTTTTCCTCTTCCTCCATCTTGTAATAATTGTTCATGAAAAGAGTCTCCATTTCGGGGCACAAACCAGGGATTTCTTTTGGTCTACGGGGAGGTGTACAGCCCAACCAACAAAAAAAGCAACCCAAAGAGTGCTGACAAGAGCCAAAAGGAAGGCAGGTTAATGATGTTGACGTCCACACCAATCTGCTTAGCGTGTTTCAAGCTTGAAAAAAAGTGTTTGAACTATTCATGTCAATACATATTGGATCCAATTTCCATTAAAAACTTACACCAAGCGAAACACACACACATCTCTGTCTCTCAGAAAAAAAACAGGAGTCAACACCGGTCTATACATGTAGTCTAAGCGTGTTTTTTTGTTGAGGGAGGGGATTAGGAGCCGACAGAGACACAGGGGCGTGGGGACAGAGAGAACAGTAAGGATACAGAGGCGGGTGTGGAGTAAGGATACAGAGGCGGGAGGGCGAAAGGAGAGCAGAAGGGAAGGGCGATACAAAAACTGAGGGGAGGGAGAAAAAGAGGGATCAAAAGGAGTAGATAAAGTCGGGATGTCTGTCGCCCAAGTATTCGCAGCCGTTGAGGTAGAGGAGTTCGTGGACGCTGGGTTCGACCGTTACGTCGTCCGGCACATACTCCTGCAGGAGCGTCTCTCGGCGATGCAGTTTGACCATCTGGCTGTACGTCAGGTATCCCAGGTTCACCAGACAGCTCACAATCACCAGCATCGCGCTATCCAGAAATCGTGCGTCCCCAACAAAAAAAAAAAAAAGAAAGGCCCAGCGCAGTCGCGTGTCAGCTTGCTTGATCCTCTTCTAGCTTCCTCCCTCATCTTGAAATCTCCACTCCCGCGAGCAACCCCACCCGTGGGAGGGGCATGCAATGAACTTCAAGGACTTACCAACAATGTTGACCATGATAGCAGTCCCGCAATTGGACTGGTCTTGGTGGGGGAAGAGCTGTAGAGTTCGATGGGTTAGCACGCTGCACGGGATGATGCGCAAGCAGAGAGATATGAGGCGACTGACGAGAGTACTGATTACACCGCCAAGGTTAGCCGAGATGATGCCGAGGGCCAGACAGGTAGCCTTGCGCGCGTACGGTTGGGAGTTGTGGACATCCAAGCGGCCAGCGAAGGGAAGAGCGCGCAGGAGCCCATCACGACGAGGAAGAGGGAGGCGTACTTGAGACTGCTGCCTTCGGACACGTACAGCAGCGAATATCCGATCGCCGTCACCCCTCCAGACACCACCGATGCCATCGCCCGCGACCCATATCTGTCCGATAGATACGATGATAATAACACCGTAATGATCGCTAGCCCATACGGAGGAACTGTTTTGTTGTTGTTGTTTGGTTAGTATACCCCGTTCACTGCTATTCGAGTCTGTCCGCACGGAAACTCACTCAATAGCGCCTGGGAGACGGATGGCGCATACCCAAACTGGAACCATGAAAAACATGTTAACGCTTTCCTTTTCGACTGATCATCATCAAAAAAAAAAAAACCTACAGAATTCAATACTGGAAGAATGACGAGAAGCAGGATAATTAGTAATTGATTTAGTGAGTAACGAGATTGGGAAGTACGAACTGTTTGATTGGATATACGTAAGACTAGTGATATTAATGCCAGCGAAAAAGAAGGCCAGACAAGATAGTCCGACGTGGGGGCTGCGGATAGCTTGGCAGATTTGAAAGCCTGAAGACCTGAACGGGTCGGCATCCAACAAGCTGCCCGCCACGGCGGGACTGAGATCTGAATGCAGCCTCTCAGACAGGGCCTTTGCGGGTGATCCACCGCCGTCAGCATCAGCATCATCATCATCATCATCATCTTGCGTGCTATCACGCCCGAGCTGGTAAAATATCCTTCCCAAATCACTCACTGTTTCTCGTCGACCGTCAAAAATGGTGCTTCATCGGGCGATGATACGAACAAGAAGAACCCAAGACTCCCTCCACAATCGTCAAAATTCCTCAATCTTTTTGTTGTTGTTGTTGTTGTCAAAAGCGAAGGTGGAGAAGGGTTGACGGTAAGATTACCAGACTAGAATTCATGTGGAGTTGCGGTTGGATAAAAGGAGAGAGGTGCCGCACCAAGAAGACCCAAGCCCATCCAGCACGTCCGAGGGCGCCGTCGAGATGGGCGATAGCGTAGGAGAACGAGCCGGAGAGCCCGGTGGCCAGACAGCCTGCGGAATAGAAGAGCGCGATTCTCCATTGCAGCTGGGCTCTGGAAGTGAGAGAGAGAGATAGAGCCGGATTCCGCGCGGAGTGACATATAAGTATTGAAAAGGGACCGACGAGGTGTGTTGATGAGACTCACCTGGTGTAAAACGACGACAGGTAGAGTAACAAGCCCGGAAGCAAGCCGCCTGGAGAGAAGAGCACTGGACTCAGAACTCCCATCATCCAATCGAACCAATCAATTAGGCTCACCATTGACCAAGCCTGCGAAAAATCTGTCGCCAACAAATGGAGCACACATGTCCTCCTTTGATAAGTATGAGGCATGCGAGTCGAGCACATCGAGAGAGTGGCTGCTTACCTAGCCGCCAACAGTCCAGAATAACTACATGGTTTGGAGGTAACCCGATCGGCAAAAGAATCAGCGCCCGGATAGGTCACGTCACAAGCCGAGCTGATCAACCCACTTGAATACGAATCCATGCAGAAAAAAAATGACCCCCGATAGCGTCAGGAGGACGGGAAGAAAATCTGCGCGCCTATCCGCCGCATCTACAACACCGTTTTCCCACAAAATCACTTCAGCATCGATCATTTTCTCCCGAGAGAAGAAAGAAGTATGAACGTACGATAAAATTCGATGGAGTTCGATGAGCTAGTGTAGAGTGGCAGAAGAGGCTCGGGAATTGATTAGCCAATGCACCTCCATCTTGTCTTGGTTGACGAAGGACGCTGAAGCAACGGGCAAAAAATCATCAAGGGATATGTCTTACGATTAAGGGCTATATGGAAAAGACACATTGACATATGAGTGGATGATGAGCGAAGAAAGTTTGTCCTTAAAAGAAGAAACTAGTTCTCTGAACTGACATGAAGGAACGATGAGCGCGACGGTATACTGAGAATCGTCAGTGCTTAGATCCGACTGAAAGCCTGTCAGTTAGTTCGGCCAGTAATAGTTGCACGTCAATGAGCGTGTGCTGGCTATAGAGAAAACTTCCGGTTAAAAGAAGAGTAGTAATACGCCATGAGAGGACACTTGCCTATGGAGCGTATGTTGTCTGGCCATCATCAACATGGTGCGGGGGGAAAGGACGAAGTTAGTGATCAGTCGAAGGTGCTCTCTCAAGCGCATGCAGGATAATCGTACGAGAGGACGGCAGCTTACTGAGACTCGAGCGGGCCAGTTCGCTCAAGAAGTAAAAGAGGGCCAGGATGGGGATGATCCTGAGTGGATGTGAGAGATGTGAGTACAAAGAAGAGGTGGAGGGGATATATTATTATAATGGGAAGTCGGGCGGACCTGAGGTCGAGTTTCCAGGCGGCGGATTGGAGCAATTTAGCGCGAAAGACTTGCTCTGTTTCGCGGAGGAAGCCTTCGGAGAAGGAGGTGCGGGTGGTGCATTTGGACTGTCGTTCGGCCCTGAGGATGCCGTTGTTGCTATGGGCGCGATGTTCGCGAACGAAGAAGTCTCCGAACGCGAGTTGGCTCTTGCTGCTCTCACTCATCGTGCGCCGGCCAGCAGCCGGCCTCTCCTTGGATCCTAACTCTCCCTGCTTCTTCGTCTCGCCGCCCCCCGCCGCCTCGATGTCCCGTCTCATCAGTCTCCCCGCGAATTTCTCCATCACACCGTGCACGAAATTCGGCGTCGTTGTCATCTTGCCCTCGCGGATTATTATTATAAGAATGCGTCCACCCCAAGGAAGATAAGATGGGCTCTTCGTTCTGAAGGAAGGTGGTGGTGGTGGGCCAGGGGGAGAGGAGGATGGGGTCGGGGGAGTTTTTGTAAGGGTGTTGAAGAGCCAGTGGATGGAAGGCTTAAAACAGTGGATCGGAAGCCAAGACTGCCCCTCCTGAAGGAAGAAGTTTCGGCAGTAGCAATGATTAGGAAGTTGCGATTGGGAGAGGAGGAGCCCCTCAGCGACAGACGTACTATATTTATTAGGTGCAGATCAGAGACACAGTATAATTAAGGATGTGCAGATGGGAGCAGGCCGTGGGTGGCGGGCCGACAGACGGAGATGAGGGAGAGGCCGAGAGAGAGAGGGCAGCTTCGCCGACGGACAGAGAGACACACGCGGATCACTCCGGAGAAGAAGAGCAACCATGATGCGCTCACGCTGATCCTCATCCCTCCGTGTATTTGGGTCAATCGAGTCATCACGACAGCCGAGTCTGCATCGCAGCCAGCAGCAAGCGGAAAAGTAAGCTTCTCTTCTCTCCCGGCTCGTCACCTGCAAGCAGGGGGTCGACGGGTGGCTCACCGGTCCTTCGTGTGTGTGTGCTGACACACCGCCGACGACCTAGTCATCTGACTGTCACAACCCCGCCTGCGCCCCGCTCGAAGGGAGGATGACCTCAGCGAACTATTGATCTCACCTCCGACGATGGCCCCTTGAACACAACCAAAGATGGCCTCAAGCTGCTTCCGCTGCCCCTTCACAATCCCCGTTTTCCCGCTGTCGGGCAGCTCCTTTAAAAACCTTATAATCACCAAGCACCTACTGAGAAAATGTTGCCATGTAGCTTCGTGTGGCAGCCCCGATCGTCATCTAAACTCTAATTCATCTTTCCATTAAAAAAAAAGGGATTCTGTCCTCAGAGCAGTCTTTAACCACATGTAAGCATTGCTTCAAGTCATTTAACTCCATTCGGGCAAGTTGTTCATCAAAGAGCATTTCGTATATGTAAACCTAGTATCCATTCTTCCTTGAACTTGTGGCTGATACACATCGGAGTGTGTTCGGCGTGTATTCCATGGCTACCACATCGGCGCTTCTCTTCTTGAAGGGGCCGTTTCAGGTAATCTTGGGGCATGGCAGCTCTGTCATCGCGACAGCCATAAATATACGCTGAGCCTGCCCAGCCTGCAGACCCCCATAAGTAAGTCCCTCACTCTACCGGTTTGCCGGTCGTACGGCTTGAATCCCAATCGCGATCTATACTTTTTTGTCAATTTCCTAACCTTTTTTCATGCCATCCTGGCGTTCTGTCCTGATGACCTGCTGCTGGTAAGCCTCACCTCCATTTCCGCGGCGTCCCGGCGAGGAACCGGCAGGCCCAGCTTGAGGCGAAGGGATCCCGCCTTGCCGACATCTCCGTCGGGAAACTACGCCCCAGTGTACACCCAGTGTCCTCCAGATCTTTTTGTTCGGGCGCCAAACGAATTAAAGGGAACTGGGCAGGTATTTATTAATTCCGGTTCCTTTTCCTCATGCTCTTCAGCAGGACACTGACGGTCGTTATGCCTTCTTCCTGAAGACTCAACTGGGCAAGGGGGAGGCGGCTTACATCAAAGAAAAAGCCGCCCAATCCATTCCCTTGTGGCAGAAGTATCTGGAGACCGTCAACCTGGAACACTTCAACGTCGAGGAGTTCTTGAAGCCCGCAAAGCAGAACGGAGGGGTAGCCGCCCTCACCCTACCTAATCTTGGTTTCTCGCTCAGTGGCGGCTCTGACCGCGCGTTGTGCTTCAGCGGATCAATTCTCGACTCTTTCGACGCCAGGAACGACAAAGCTAATGAGGCGAAAGTCGGCGGCATCCTTCAACTCGCCAATTACGCTGTTGCCGTTTCTGGGTACTTTTTTTTTTTGCCATCGCTCTTGGATCTCTCATTCTGCGAAAAATGTGTTCTGACACTCGGCCCCTGTCACAGTGCCAGTTGGCTGTTAGGATCTTGGGTACGCAGATTGAAGAGTTCAAATGTATGTGATGAGCAGCACGGAAAGATGAACCGCATTTGAGCATTCAGGCCACCTCAAACTTCCCCCGAATCTCCACATTGGTCCCCACTTGGCGATTGTCGGAAGCAAATGACTTGTGGGACTGGAACATTGTTAAGGATTACTGGTCGGATTATCGCACCGTTCAGGAGAAACATAAGGCCGGGTTCCCCGTTAGTCTTGTCGAGTGAGTACTAGCCTCCAAAGTTTCACATTTTATAACTCTCCTCAAATCACATTCACGCTGATTGATGTCGTGTTGCTCTGCAACTCTGCAAGTGTTTGGGGAAGAATTATTTCCCGCCACTTCATGTAAGTTAGCACTTCAGTCCACGAACGAGTTGAATAAGCCGTACCATCTATTGACACCCTTCACGATGTGTGGCCATCCCAGAAACGAGCCTGAAAAAAAGACGTCACAGAAGGGGAAAGCAGTGCTTTGGTCATCCATTCGGCAAACACCACAATACAAGAACCGCGACGCGCCGTTTGTGATGGCTGTGACGACCAGTCGGCCGACAAAGGAAAGCCCTTCACCCCGGAAAGCCCCACATGTATGTTCCCAAACACAACCCAATGGTGACAAGCAAACTCCGGTCGAACGCCTAACCTCTCTCTTTCCTTTTGTACCTGTTGACTTCCTCCCAGATGAGTTCACCGCTGAGGAGTTCGGCATCCTCCATCCTTCTCTCAACGCCTCAATTCCTATCGAGTATCTCGGATCCGCACACAGTACTGCCGAAGGCTCTGTGCCACACAACTGTGTTGCCGGTTTCGACAATGCGGGGTAAGCCCATGCCTGTTATGGACGGACTTCTCCGCATGATCCCTCGTTTGTCATTTGGTCGAAATGAATCATTTTTGGGGGACTTGTTCGAAGCTTCATCGCTCACTATTTTGGCTTTTTTTTTTCCTCCTAAAAAGGTTCGTGATGGGGATGTCGAGTAATATCTTCTCAACTGGCGACTCTCCAAAAGGCGAGAAGAGGCCCAAGCATATCACGGCCATGCGAATCTTCATCAAAAACATCAATTTCGAAGGAAAGGTGAGAATATCCAGCCAGCTGGAATTTGTGCCGCATCTAACGACCATTGGCCGGCCTCTTCTTACGATTAGGTGCCCAACCCTTTCAAAGGGCTCGGGAAGACCGCAGCTTCTTCGGCCGGTGGTGGCTATCAAGACTCTGATAGAGACCTCATACTCATGGCAGACTCCGGATTGATCCACGAAAACATTCCCTTGTTTCCTTTGATTCAACCCGAGCGCAAGTGGACGTCTTGATCGCTTTGGATGCCGTCAGTCTTTCCATCCTGTGGTCACTGCTGTCACCTTCATTACTGACTCCCAATTCATTCACAGAGCGCCGACGGGAACGACAAGGAAGAACCAAGCCTTTATTCATGTTAGTCTAGCAATCCTACCCCGCTTACTTACGATTTTAACCATTCATACCGCTGTCTATAATTCCCGCACAGATCCCAATGGAACTCAACTCTACAGTATCTTCACCAAAACCAAGCTACCTTCCTACCATGGCTACCACATGCCGAAGTAATCCCCAGTATTTTTCTCTTGCAAAGAGTAACGGTTCTCAACTGATTCGAGATTTTCTTCTCCTTCTTTTTTTTTTTTTTTTGCCGGTTATAGCATTCCCAATGCAATTGACGGCACCTTCAACAACTTAGGCTACAACAAGCGGCCAACATTCTTTGGTTGTGATGACTTCAAAGGCCCGCTGATTGTCTATTTGCCCAACTACTATGCTACCGACCGCACTAATACGGCCACCAACAAACTCACCTACACTGTAAGCTGAGGAACATTCAACTATTTATGTATAACCGTGTCTACTTAACTGAAGAAAAAAAATCATGGACCATCCCCAACCACGAAGCCCCAAGAGATTGACGACTTCATGCGCAATGGATTCGCGTTGGCCACCCAGACTCTGGGACCCACGCAAAATAAAGAATGGCCATCGTGCTTGGCGTGCGCCCTAGTCGACCGACAAGTGCTGAGGAACTCTGCGACCAGAACTGCCCAGTGTCAGGCCTGCTTCAAAAACTATTGCGCCACGCCGTGACCTCATGGCTCACCAGGAACACCTTGCAAAGCCTGGAATTCCTATCGTTTTCTTCTTCGTTCTTTTCTTCTTGTCAATCCTATTGAGATATCTCAGTACAAGCATACTCGCCAACCGGTTGTTGATGAGAAATAAAGTTGCAACCTCATGTAAACCTAATCTGTCTTCGTTAAATAGCTCCCGTTGTACCGTTCCTATTTTTCCTGTTTCTCTCATTCAGATTCTCATCTTTGTTTCATCAACTCCCAACCGACATAGGTGTGCTCGTCTGTCTCGACTCGTCCTCTCTCGTGTGGTGTATCACTCACACCTCCTGGTTTCTCAAAAGAAACTCTCTGCGCCTATCAATCTATAAAACCATCGCTGGCCAAAAATGTGCCTTTTTTTTCTGTGTCGCGTCTGTGTTCTTCAGCTCGAAGGGTTTGGGTCACAGGTCGACTACGAGAGTGGTCCCGATACACGAGTCGGTGATGAGTGTTGGAGCAGTATTTCCACCGACAATGTTGAAGCTCCACGTAGACATATCCTTGGCACCGAAGTGTGACTGTCGCGACCGCTCGGGGAAAACAACAGGGAATGACGGAAAATTTGTGGCCAGCGAAGGAGGAAGTATCTCCGTGAGCTTACCAGAACCACTCGAGGCAAATATTTGGAGTAGTTGGGAAGACCGTTGAGTGACTGGGACATCCGACTCCACATCTTCGATACACGAATGAGTCGGCCAATATGCTTTCATAGCCCTATATTCGCCTCTCGATGGCGGCAGAGAACTCATGAAAAGCCGACTCAGAAGATTGTGGAGTTGGTGAGATGTGATCTGGGATGCACCGGGGCAGTCAAGCAGGCTCCTTCCTCGACGAACCACTACTACTCCAGA